>JAVHLU010002145.1:0-21054 GCA_036785755.1 Colletotrichum ledebouriae
TTCTAGCTATAAGAACCTCTTAGGAAAGACCTCTTTAGTTAAGGAGTTACCTCTTATATAGTAGCGTTTACCTTACTAGAAGGTCGACCTTTTAGGTTAAGGAGTTATCTTATATAGTAGCTTTCGCCTTGCTAGAAGGTTTAGTAAGGGTGTTACTATAAGAGCCTTAGTAGCCTATTTAGCTTTAATATAATTAGCCCCGGTGCAGCGCGCGTCCAACTCTATAATATTTAAAGGGTTTGCTTGCGAGTAGTAGGAACGTATAGGGTTCCTATATTATTTTCCTTAACTAGTAGAAGGTATAGGTTAAAATACCTATATAATATTTCCTAAATTATGCCTACGAACTAGGTGAATTTATTATAGTCTTTTTGCGAAGGGGCTGCGGCGTAATTCCGAGCTTAAAGAAAACCTAAAACTTTCCTTTTAAAAGAATATATAATACGCTATTTATATATAAACTTTTACTAAATCCACTCTTATAGTTATCTCTATATAATTTCCTAAAAATACCAGTTTTATATAGGAGTAGTGCGCAGCTAGGGGGGATTGCGCGGCTAGGGGGTGGTCCGACTTATCTACTAGGTGCCTATAGTATCTCATTCACTAGTGAATTATATCGAATCATACGGTATAGGGTGCAGAAGGTAACTAAAAATTAATATATAACTATTTAAAAAACTCTATATATAGATCCGGGCGGAATTTATACTCAAAACTAGGTAATATAGATATCGCTTAATTTAGCTAGATCTTGCGCTGCTTTTGCGCATATATTACGCCCCACTATGCGCGCCTAGGGGGTCGATTTAATACGCCCCTTTAGTTTTAATATATTATAATATAACTAGCTAACCTTACTAATTAATACTAGAACGCTTGAATCTAGTATATTTAAAGTTATTTAATACTTTATTTAATTATCTAAACGCTCCTATACATGTATATATATAGGCCCTTAATATTACTTATAATAATCCCTTATAGTACTTTCTTTTTAGCCTTAAGTTTATTAGTTAATAAGCTTTTTAAGAGGTTAGCCCTAGTCCCCTTAATAGTAATACCTATAAAAGCGTAGTTAAGAGTCTTTATAATATCCTAGAGATTATCCCTTTCCTATTATTCTCTATTATAATTCTTTTAATATTATAAGGTTATTTAAGTAGTAGTTAAGTAGCTTAAGGCGTTACTAGCCCTTCCCTGTATCTCTTATTCCCTTATATTATAAGCTTCTTTACCTAAGGCCCTATAGTAATAAGGAGGTCTTAGGAGAGTTAAATCGCTAAAGAGGAGAGGCTTCTAAGGAGTTAGATATCTTCCCTGTTATAGTTAATAACTAGGCTAATTCCTTACTATAATACTATAGGGAAGATCGTAATTATTAGTATATAGGTATCATAATATTCTCGATTTATCCCTACCTCTTATAAGGTATCTTAGAAAGGTATTCTTATTAATAATAAGGCGTTATTACTATTACCATTTACGGGCTTTACTAGCTCGGAGGAGGGGTTATTATATATTATAAAAAGGTAAAGAGAGCTAGAGTTACTTATACTTAGAGGGCTTAGTTAGCTATTTAATCTATTACCTTCTATACGAGTAATAACTTAGTATAGTATTTAATTATAAGGTATAGTTTCCTTACAAAGACTCTAATCTTATTAACTAGGTAAGTAGGCTAACTATTATTTAAATATGGGGTATTTCTCCTAAGCTATAGATTTAGAGGTATATATTATTTATTAGATAAATTACTACTATTCTTTAATTAGAGTTATTATAATTATAATAGTATTTCATAAGTTAATTTAATAGTAGCTAGTGTTAATAAGGTGCTATTTTAGTTATAGGTATTAGATTTACCCTATTCTAGGTCTAGCGCTACTAGTAGTAGTAGTATCCCGCTACTCCTCCCTCTTCTAGGTTTCTATAATTAGGTATAACTTATTAATAAGGCTTAATTATATGATAAACCTCTTATAAGACTGTTATAAGAGGGCTTTAGTAAGGCTATCTACTATTAGCTCTACTAAAGGGGTATAAATAACCTTAATATATCTCTTATTAACCTCTTGGCGTAGCTAATAGTTTTGAATATAATTTCGCGGAGTCTTATTTATAGCTAAACTATCTCCTTTATAATAAGGCTTATAGTCTATAAGTTATTATATGAAATTATAACTTTTGTTGAGAAACGTCCTATAGGGCTATATTTATAGTTACTAAAGAGCTTGTTCTATTATAACAAGAGTAGCTATAACGTGGTCGCTTATAACTACGGTTAGAGGAACGACCCCTAGAAAAAGGCTACTCTAGAGCTAACGTTAGTTATATACTATACTAGGAATAGGTAATACTAAAGGTATTATATTATACCCCCCTAGATATAATAGTAGCTAGAAAAACGCCTAACCGCGTAGTATCCCTTAAAATACCTAAATATAAAGCGATATATCTATAAATAACCTATTAATAAGCCTATTTATAAAAGAGATAATAAAGTAAAGTTATTTATATTAAGTATAAGCAAAGTATAAATAGTTATAGCTTTCTACTTTTATAACTATTACTATTATTATTGTAATACCCTTTATTTATTAACTCTTACTAATAGTAATAGAAATTACTATCTCCTATTAGCCTAGGTAGGGCAGCTACTATTATCTTAACTCTAAATAAAATAACTAGCTACCCTCCTACGTTTCTAACTCTTCCCTATATATAATAAAATAACTATATATATAGCTAACTTTAGCCCTAATAATAACCTTATTACGCGCGCGTATATATACCTATATTATATAATAATCTTAAAGCTATTATAATATACTAATATATTTATAAATACCTCCTAAAAAGAAGACTAATTAGGCTATAGCCCTTAAGAAGGCGCGCGCTACTAAAGGTAAGAATAAAGCTAGGAGTAGAGGGGCGTACCCTCCTCCCCTAGAGAGTAATAATAAAGTTATATATATATTATTCCTTCTTATTATTAATATATAATATATCAATATATTATATAATAGGTAGAAGGAAGGAGTAAAAATAAGCTATAGAGAGTAGCTCTAAGGGTAAGGGTTTATAGCTTAAGAAGCCCTAGGGTTACCCTCCTAGGTAATCTAAGAGAATAGCTCTTAATAAGTTATAATCCCCTTATTATTAAAACTATATACTAGAATATTACTAACCTTATTATTATTATAATCCCTAAGGAGATAGATAGAGAGGAGAGTATTAATAAGGGTAGTTTAGAGCCCTTTCTTAGCCCTCCTCCCCCTAGTAGAGGTATAGAGATAAAGTAAGTACCCCTATTTAATAAGCACTACTTTTAATATATTTTAAGCGAGCTCTTAGGCTTATTAAATAAAAGGTACTCGCTTAGTATAGCAGGTAAGTATAACTACTATTATAAGGGTAAAGTACCTTTTTAATAAATAAGTACCCTTATTACTATTATAGCTTATTAATATACTAAAGCTAAGACTTTAAAGAACCTAGTAGTTAGAAAGGTAAGATTCTATATACGCTTCATTTCTATAACTATCTTCTAATATTGAGTTCGGAATTACGCCGCAGCCCCTTCGCAAAAAGACTACAACAAATTCACCCAGTTCGCAGGCACAATTCGGGAAACATTATATAGGCATTTTGACCTATCTATCTTCTAATATAACTTATAATCCCTTACTTATTAGAGAGCTACGCTCTATAAGGCTATTACTACCTAAAAGGAGGAGATTATAATGATAAAAAAGGATAATAATAATAGGGGTTTAAGTAGGGCTTCTAAGGTAACGGGTAGTTCTAGTACATATAGCGTTATTACTCTATCTCGTACCCTAGTTCTATTTAGAGCCCTAGTAGTTAGTATAGGTATACCTATACCTTATCTGCCTATTAGTAATATAGCTACTATAATATATTATATAGTTAATAGTCTTATTAGTATATATTTACTAGAGGTATTACCACCCTTATATAATATTCTAATAGATTAGTACGAGTAAATCCTCTAAGGTTAAGTAATAGAAAATTAGCGTTTTAGGGTAGCCCTTTAGGGTAGATTATATTCTTTTTTATTCCTATAGGAGCAACTTTAAGCTCCCTAGCTACTAAGCTATAAATTAATTAAAATTTAGGCGCTACTAGCCCTCTTATACTTATTTAGAGTATCCCTCGTTTATTATAATTATTCTCTATATATATTTTAGATTAAGGAGCGCATAGAACTATTTAAACTTCTTATAATTAAGAATCTTTATAAGATTATTAGCTAGTATATTATTTATTAGTATATATACTATACTAAACAATCCTCTAGTATATTCTTATTATAGCTATATATTTTAAATATTAATATACTATAGCTTAGTTAAGATCTATTCCTTTTTAGTTATTATAAGACGAATGATCCATTAACTATTATAATAAGTCTTCTAAATATTACCAAATTTAAGAGCGATATCCCTAAATAGCTTCTAAAGAGTAATCATCTCCTTAGCTATATATTTAAAGCTTAGAAATTCTACTTCTACTATCGATATTATAACTATAGCTTATTAAGTAGCTTTCTATTAAATTAATCCTTTAAAGAGCGAGATTATATACCCTTAAGATAACTTCTATATCTCTTTATTCTTTATAAATAAAGTATTACTTATAATTAGTAATATCTACTTACCCCCTAAGTTATTAAAGCGTATTATAAGGTAATAAGTATAATATAGGTGTTATATAACCTAGTTAATAGTAATATAGTAAGAAGGAGTAGGGTTTATTAGGAAACTTAACAGTAAGGAGTATATAAAGGTAACATTAGGTTAAATTATAATAGTAATATAGAGTATAGAGCTAAATTTCTCTTAGAAACTCTTTACCTCTAATAGTATTACTACTATTTTACTCTTTAAGAGTAATAAGTTTAGAAGGGGGGTTATTAGCGCTCTTAAGTTAAGTAAATTAAACTTCTTTATAACTTACTTAATATATTAATTATAAGAAAGGTATATGTTTTAGATAGCTTAGTTATAAATAAGTCTAATTTTAAGATAGTACTTAACTAGGCCTTATTCCTTTAACTTATATACTTCCTTTAGACTAGTAATTACTCTCTATATTACTTCTTTGTAGTTCCTATAAAATAGGATAAAGAAGTTATTTATATAAATAATAATAGGAACCTTCTTTTTAGTTAACTAGAAGAGGCATAGGTTTTTACTTATAGGTATAAGGCTTAGATATTAAAGGGTTGTAGAGAACTCCTTATACTAGAGTAGTAGTATATCCCTTAGCTTATAGAGTATATAGCGTAATTTAATATATTTTCTAGGCTACCTAAAGCTATTTAGTAACTTATAAATAATGAGGCTTTTATTTAGGTCCTAGGAGGTATTTAGGAATTCATTAATAATATTAGAATTATTTAACTTCGAGCTTAAATTATATAATAAGTATTATTACTACCCTAAAGGTTTAAGTAGCGAGGGTTACTATATAAGCTTTTCTTAAGGGGCGACTTCTCTTACTAATCGCTTTAAATATAAATCCTTGCTTTATACTAATTAAGGATATTATCCTTATTAAATTTATAGATAAGTACCTATTTTAAAGGGATTAGTCTCTTTATTATTATTCCTTAATTAATAACGCGCTATATATCTATTTACTATAATTTACCTATTTTAACCTTAGCTACTTCCTTAAAGCAAGTTTAGAGCGCCTATAGGAGGTTTAATAGTTCTTTTTATAAGCGAGGTAGCTTAGTAAGATTATTAGTAGTAAGATATTTATAGATCGTTATAGTTATATAAGCAGGCTTTATACTATAAATAGTAGTATAAACGTAGCGATAGAGTATATAGTACCCTATACTAGCTTCTAAGAAAGCCTTCTACTAATTAAGTATAAAAGTCTTAAAGAAGCTAAATACCTACTCCCGCTCTATATAATATTATAGTAAAAACTAGTAACTAGAGCGGGATTTGCTTTCTATTATTCCTAGTTATATGTTACTAGGCGGTAGATTATGTAGTTATTAGCTTTAATAAGTTTAGCTATAGCTCTCCTAGTTATATACCTAGTTAGACCTCTATTTAGTATTAGCCCTCCCCTTACTATCCTAATATAGCTATATTAGTAGATTTAAGGGCTTCCTATCTAAAGGTTTATTCTTATTACTCTTACCTACTTTAGAGATATATTATAAAGCGGGGAGTAGTTTAATTATAATATAATCCTTAATCTATTCCCCTTTAGAATTAACTTCCCCTATAGCTTTATCTATATACTTTAATTCTAATATATATACTATATTTACTACTCTATCTATTAATAGTAGGCTTTTATTTAGCTTTAGTATAGGATTAGGGGATAATAGCTACCCCCCCTTTTAGCTTACCTATCCCTTTAGAAGTTTTAGGATTCTTTTATATAGAGACTTAGTTCTAAGAATAAGGGTTAATATAAGTAAGTATTTAGTTATAAGTATTAATATAGCTTTATCCTTATTTATAACGCCTAGGATCTAAAGTTTAAAATTAACTTATAATATAAGTTCTTTAATCTCTTTAACTATCTTATAAATAATATCTTCTAGGATAGCCTCTTTTACTTTATCCTTTATATAAAAAGTCTATTTATTAAATATCACGTTCTATATAATAATACCTATTTATAATATAGGGATCTAGACCTTATATAAGTTATAAGTATTTAGAATATATCCTACTAGGTATTTAATATATCCCTATAGTACTACTTTAAAGTCTCTCTTATTCATTCCTCTCTCTTATTCCCTCTTAAGGGGGTATATATAATAGCTATAGGTATATATATATCCCTAGTAAGGGCGAAGGTCGCGGGTTAGGGCCGCTCTATTATTAGGCTACTACTAGTAAAAGTACTAGTAGAACTACTCCTCTTTAATCTATAGTAGTAAACGCTAGTTATAGCGTTTAAGTAGGCTTATACTATATAGTATTATTATAATTAGTACTATCTTAGCTTATAGTTATATAAATAAGCTAGCTATACCGAGTATTTTAATTATGGAAATAATAACTTCCTAACTAGCCCGTTCCCTTCCACTATTTAGTTCCTTTATATATAGGGTTGTTCTAACCTCTATTCCTTCTATATAGGTCTAATCCTTATATCCTATATAGCTTATAAGTAAAATTACTAACCTCTTAATATCTTATCTAATCTTATAAATAGAAAGTCCCTTCTATTAAAATACCTATTACTTAAAGGTATATAGAGCGAGTATAACGCTACTATACGTCTTATTAATATGTAGAAATATAAAGAGCTTACTAATATATTTATCCTTAATAATAAGGAGCTACTAGGTCTAGTTAAAGCCTTTAGGGCGGTTAAATAGATCTTATATAATCCTATAGTAAGGGCGTATTACTTTATTTCCTAATATCTATCTTAAAATCACTTATTTAGTATATATAACCATATAGTATTAGTACTATAAGTGCGTTAAGCCCTTAATCCTTACCTACTAACTAGTATATACTAGCTACTTAAGAGCCTTAGGGTTATCGCTTTAGTCAAGTAGTAATATAAAAGAGGTATACTTATATATTATAAGTATACAATTTATATTATTAATAATAATATTAATACTTTAGGGGGTCTACTTAGGAATAGAGTATAAGGAACGAGGCTTATATTTAAGGAAGGCGAGGTTTACCTTCCTAATAAGTTTCTTAATTACAACGCTATTCTTATAGGTTCTAAAGCAAAGTATATAGTTATACCTAAATACTAGATACCTATCTTCTAAAGTAGCGCTTTAGAGATAATATTAATATAAAAGTTCACTATATATCCTATATTATAAAATATAAGGTCCTCTATATTTACGCGTTTTAAGCTATTAAGAGTATTCTTAATAATCTATATACCCTTTATAATAATTAGGTATAAAGCTATTCTAGAATTAACCTATTCTCTATTATAATACCAAATTAAGGAGGGGATAAGTAGGGACTTATTATTTACTAGGTATATCCTTTTATAGTTATCTGGGATTATAGACTTATATAGTATATAGGGTCCTAAGTAGGGGTTTATAAAAATACTTAGGTGCTCTTTGTCTAAGTTAACTATATTATCCCTAACCTTATTAAGAGGGCTATATAGAAAGTAACTACTATTATATTAATAAGGTAGCTCGGGGCTATATTAGGTTTCTTAGATAAACCCTTATTACCCCCCTTATTATTTTAATAGTTCTTACCCTTATAGGGTATAGGGTATAGCTAGCCCTTATAACTAAGTTTAATATAAAGATTAGTAATATATAGGTTATTATTTAACTAGCTATAGATCTAAGCTACGTATATATCTATTACTAATATATAGGGGCCCTTCCAGTAAAATCTAGTTAAAGTAGCTTCTAAGTAGTTATAATTAACGCTTAGCTATTAATAGCTTAAGCTATATAAGTACTATTTACTACTAAATAAGTTACTAATTATAGGAACGTTTAATAAGTTAGCCTTATCTATATAGCTAGCTAGTATTATAAAGACCCCTACGTTTTATCTTTATAATCTTAAGTAGAGTGCGTCCTTATATAAGAGGTCTTTAAATATATTAGTATATTAGCTTATATTAGAGACTAGTACCCCTGCTCGCTCTTATTTAAAGATACATATAATCTCTATATTAGCCTAAGTAAGTATTGAGTTCGGAATTACGCCGCAGCCCCTTCGCAAAAAGACTATAACAAATTCACCTAGTTCGCAGGCACAATTCGGGAAATACTATGCGGGTATTGAGTTCGGAATTACGCCGTAGCCCCTTCGCAAAAAGACTATAATAAATTCACCTAGTTCGTAAGTATAATTTAGGAAATACTATATAGGTATTTTAACTTATACCCTCTACTAGTTAAGGAAAATAATATAAGAACCCTATATGTTCCTACTACTCGTAAGTAAACCCTCTAAATATTATAAAGTTAGATACGCAATATACTAGGGCTAATTATATTAGAGCTAAACGGGCTACTAAGGCTCTCGTGGCTTAGAAATACCCTCGCTAAACCTTCTACTAAGGTGCTACGAAAGCTACTATATAAGATAACTCCTTAACCTAAAAGGTTAACTTTCTAGTAAGGTATTAAAGATAAACGCTACTATATAAGAGGTAACTCCTTAACTAAAGAGGTCTTTCCTAAGAGGTTCTTATAGCTAAAAGCATAAGAAGCTCTATAAGTAGGGCCTTATACCTCTCCCTCTTCCTTATCCTTATCTAACCTATAATAAATCCTAAACTATATTAATACTAAGCCCTATATATAAATATACTAAGCCCGAGTAAGGCACGCCTTTTAATATAAATAATATAGAGGGGGTTACTAGAGAGTTTAGCCTTAATATAATTAATAAAACCCGCTCCTTTATTAAATACTCCGCTATATATAGAGAGTATATTATTAATATAGCCCTTAAGAGGGCTTACCTTAATACCCCTATAGGGGACTCTATAAGGTATAATAATATTAGAGCTAAGTAAGTAAACTTAGTAATAGAAGTTTAGTAGGTTATTATATATCCTATAGAGTAGCCCTTCTTTAAGCAGGTCCTCTATATTACTAAGGTAGAGGTAGCCTAGGTAGCCTAGGCCTATTAGGGGTTAGTAAGTACGGCTTGCGCTAACTAATAGAGAGAGCGTTGCTAACGATAGCATAGCTGCGAAGGCGTTAGCTAACCTAATCGAATAAGAGGACTATGAAAATATTAATAACTTCTAGTAGACGAAGCGGTAATAGAGGCAGTATTAGTAGCGCAGGTAGTATATAAGAGGATAAGTCGATAGTTTTATAGTCTATTAAATAATTGAAAACCACGTTATTATTAATATAAAGTTAAAGATCGTGAGGCTATAGGCACGTATAAGTGCAGCTATAGTTAGGAAAGGTAGTTAGTAAGATCACGTGACCGAAGGCTATGTATTATTAGGAGGCGCGGAGTTAGAAGGTCTATTGCACTTGAGTAGGTAAAATCACTATGCAGTGGCTAGAGGCCCCTAAGTAAGTATAAAGTAATAACTTATTACTTAAAGATAAGCTTTTAAAATAGGGGTATTACTCGCTTTAAGAAGCTTAAGCTCGGTAGTATAGAAATAGATACCCCTAAAGTCCTTAATCTAAGTATTAGGATTAATACTCCTATTTACCTTCTCTAGGACTTAGATATATTCCTCTTAAATAATAATAAGGATACTAGACTTACTTAGAGTATAGTAATATTTAAGATTAATAATAAGGCTATAAAGGGTCATATCCCCTTTAGCAAGAAGTTCTATATATATAAGTATAATAATATTATAAGTAATAATCTCTTTAACCAGATAATTAATTTATTTAAACTCTAAGTTCTTATAGGTTTACTTAAACTCTTATATAATAAGTAAATAAAAGTACTCTAGATACTATTCCTATATATTTATAATATTCTTATTAACTATAACTATGGTAGCTAGAAGCTAAAGGGGTTATTTATTTATTATTTATATCCTAGTAATAAACTTAAGAGTAATCCTAGAAATAATATTAGAAGTAGCCTCTTTTAGAGCCTCCTAGTTAAGTAGAGTAATATATTAATTATAAGCGCTCCTCTCTTATATTTACTAGGTATTAATATCCTAGTTTTACTTAGTAATATATATATTAAGAGTTAGGGTTTCTAATAAGGTCTTACCTAGGTATAAAGATCCCTTAGAGCTATCTAGGTTAATATACTTATAAACTCTAGTAGCTTAGGCTTTAGCTTAAATTATAATATACTAAGTAATAAAGTCCCTATATATAGTTAAGTAGTATAATACTATTATAGTAATACTAAAAGATCTTATAGTTAAAGTTATTTAGAAATAGAGGGTTTAGAATAATAGAGAATAATATATATTAAGGAGGAAAGAAGGAATAGGAGAGAGGAAGTCTGAGTAAGTCTTTTTAATAGTAAAGGCTTATTTTAAAATAGTAAGTTAGAGGTCTAGTTAGAGCTAGGCTTATAACTATTAAGAAATATCCTATAGAGCTATATTTATAGTTACTAAAGAGCTTATTCTATTATAATAAGAGTAGCTATAATATAGTCGCTTATAACTATAGTTAGAGGAATAACCCCTAGAAAAAGGTCGCTCTGGAGCTAATGTTAGTCGCGTGCCGCGCTAGGAACGGGCGATGCTGAAGGTATTTTAATAACTTTTAGAGTAATATTAATTATTATACCTATAAATATAGGAGCTTTATTATTTAAGAGAGAGACTTATAGGGCTATAATTAGCTACCTTATAAATAGCTCCTCTTTTACTACTTATACGAGGGCTAGAAGCTCTACTTCTATAGTTAATACTATAACTATACTCGACTTATTTACCCTCTATAAGATTATCCCTCTATATAGCTTTATAGTAAATAATTATAAGCTCTTCCTATCTAGGGTATTATTAGTAAAACCTATATCTAACGCTACTTCAAGGCCTTAAGTTAATACCTTAGGGACTCTATATTCTAGGTATAATCGCTTTATATATATAAAGTATTATGTAATATAATCTACTACTATATAATAATAAGGCTTAGGGTTTTAGTTGAATCTAGTAAATCTACTAACTATAAATAAGATATTAGATCTAGTTCTTACTATAGTATATAGAAGAGACCCTACCTTTTATTAATATCTTATAATCTTATTCTTTATTACCTCTTTATTATAGGGTACGAGTTCGTCTTATACTATTAGGGTTTTATAATCTCTTATAGGCTTATTATTAAGGAGTTTTAATAGTTTCTTAAAGAAAGATAACTTTAATAGCTATAGCTTATAGTTAGGCTAGTCTTATATAACTTTAATCCCTAGAAACTACTAAATATCCTTACCTCTTTCAAGGTAATATTATAATTTAAGTTTATAAATTAGCCCTCTAGCTCTTAATTCTTTAGATAGGGGGTATATAAATATATAATTATTAATATAGAAGAAGAATAGGATCTTATTATTATACTAGTAGTAGTTTTTACTAGCTACTCGTTTAAACCTATATACTATAAGATCTATTTCTAGGTATTATTACTATAGTAATAGTAATTAATAAAGTCTATAGAGGGCCTTAAGTAGCTTTAGACTATAGCTATTCCTACAATACCCTAGCGCTATTTCTTCATAGACTTCCTTATTAGGATTAGTATAGATAAAGGTATTAACTATATTATATTATAAGAGATTTATATTAAATCAATTTATAACTATAATTAGGGTCCTAAGAAATATCCCCGCTAGTATTATAATACATATCTTCCTTAGATTATAAGGCTGTTAATCTCCTCTTATAATAATTATTGCTTTAACTCTAACTAGCTTTCTATACCTATCTAGTCTATAGGTATATACCTAGTAATAACTAAGGACTTTATACCCTTATACTATTATACTAGGTACCTTAATCTATAATTCAGACTACTTATAGCTATTTAGATATAATACTATAGGTTCTCTAGACTTACCCCCTAGTAAGTAACTAGCTAATTAGCTATAGGATAAAGGTAATAATAATAGATCCCTCTAGTAGGTTCCTAATAGAAACCTCTTTAACCTATGTATAGTAGAATTATTTATTACTTTTAAACTAAGTAAAGGGCCCCTAGCCTTATAGCTTAATACCCACTTAGCTTTATACTAGCTAGAAACGCTACCTTATAGGAGGTCCATAAGGTTATTCTAAACTTCTCGGATTTAGTAGTAATAATGCTAATACTAGCCCTATACCTCTTTACCTTAAGATCCTCTATTACTTAGAAGAATAATAAGCGAGGAGATTAAGATAGACTAATAAGCTAGAACTTAACTTAGAAGTATTTAAACTTATCTTAACTTAGCTAAGGCTTAGTAGGTATATTAACCTTATCTATATCTATTTATCTAGTAAATAGTACCTATTTAGCTTTTGTATTATCCTTAATATTATTTAAATATAGCGCCCGTTAGGGCTTTATTAACTTAATAATATTATTATAGTAATCCATAATATCTTTCTGGTTTATCTCTTCTAAGTTATCCTTCTACTTATTAATATTACTACTAAACTTTTAAGTCTTATTAAATTAAATATCTTATATAATAATAACTTCTCGCTTAGCTAGGTACTATTTTAATACAAGTTAGAGGAGGCGTAGCGTATAAGGTATCTAATCTATACCTTAGAGCTAAAGCACTAGAGTTAATTCTTATGTAGCTAGGCTTAACTAGTTATTATAAAGACTTTAAAGCTATACTAGTAAAGGTAGGAGATATCTAGTATAGCGGCGTTACCCTTTATAGGTCTATATAGGAGCCTATATAGCGTCTTATAGCCCCTTAACTATAATAAGGTATAATTATAAGTATATATTACTACTATATAGATCTCTAGCTATAAGTATAATAGTAGTTTTAATAATACATAAAAGTATCTAGCCTTTACCTTTATATTTATAGTAATCCTCTCTCTTTCATTATTTTAAGCCTGAGTATTTAGTATAGATAGCTTAATTTAAATACTAAGTATTTAAATAAGCTCCTTAAGTTCTAGGTATTTTAAGATTTTATTATTATACTTAAATACCTTGATTATTATACTAAGTTCCCTTTTAAGAGATTTAATAAAGTAAGTAAGTACCCTTATTAAGGCTCTTATTACTTAATCCTTAAGGTAGTAATGCTAGGTATAACCTAATAATCTATCTGTAGATAGTAATAAGGTTATAAAGCCTCTATACGCTTGTTTAAATAAGTAAAAGTCTAGGGCTATTTATCTCCCTAGTATTAATATAATAATACCCTCTCTTAGCGTTTAATAAACTTGGTATATTATTATCCCTTGCTTATAAATATCGTAGTCTCTTATTATAATAAGTATCCCGCTTTTTACTATTACTCCGCTTATTACCGCCTCGAACTAATATATAATAGCCATTCTAGTATAGCTAAGTTATAAGTACTAGTCGCGATAACTCTCTTTTTAAGATTTCTTTCTTATTAATATAGTATATATATTATATTATAGAGGAGCTCGTATAATATTATTATATAACGCTACTTTGGTCTTCTTTAGTATATACTCGAGGATATATTAATTATAGATATCTAGGACCTTCGCTATTTAAATTCCATTATATTATTAGAGGTATTATTTAGGTAGAGGGTAAATTAACACCCCCCTAATCTAACTATATTTATAACTATAGATCTATATCTTTTAATAAGTATTAGCTTAGATCTTATAAGAATAAAGTCTTTATTATAAGTATTATAAAGGGTTTTAAACCGAGTAAAGTTATTGAAAATATAAAGTATGAATTCTAAATCTAGTAATACTAATTTAAATATCTTATAGGTATAAGCTATTAAAACACTACTCCCTTAGGTCTAGTCCTCCCCTAGTATTTTATTAAAAGGTATTAATTCTTTATAGAGATCTTTAAATAATTAATCTTATACACTAATTCCCCTTTATATTACTCTTTAGCTAACCTAGTAATAGCCTTATTTAGAGTCTGATAGTCTAGCGCTTCATTAATAAGGATATACTAGTATTTTAATAAGGAGTAATAAGACATAGAGTATACTTTATACTTATTAGCTCCCTTTTTCTACCTATCTTATTAATTATTAAGTTCTTTATTAGTTTATCTCTTTTTTAACTTTTTGAAATTAAGGAGGTTTTAATATATAGATAGGGATACTAGTTATTATATAAGGAATAATAGCGGGTGCAGCGTATAGAGCCACGCTATTAGTAAAACGTGCTAGAAGGTTCAGCGAGGGCGTTTCCAGGCCACGAGAGCCTTAGTAGCCCGTTCGGCTCTGATATAATCGGCCCCGGTGCGGCGCGCGTCCGACTTTATATAGTAATATTTAGAGGGTTTGCTTATAAGTAGTAGGAATATATAGGGTTCTTATATTATTTTCCTTAACTAATAGAGGGTATAAGTTAAAATACCTATATAGTATTTCCCGAATTATACTTGCGAACTAGGTGAATTTGTTATAGTCTTTTTATAAAGGGGCTGCGGCGTAATTCCGAACTCAATATTAATACTAAACCTTATATATAAAAAGGCTAAGCTTATACGAGGTATACCTTTTAATACTAATAATATATAAGAGCTTGCTAGAGAGTTTAGTATTAATATAATTAATAAACCCTACTCTTTCTTTAATTACTACGTTATATATAGAGAGTATATTATTAATATAGCCCTTAAGTAGGCTCTTATTAATACCCCTAGAGGGGATACTTACTATTATATTATAGCTAAGTAAGTAGACTTAGTAGTAGAAGCTAGGCGGGTTATTATATACCCTATAGAGTAGCCCTTCTTTAATTACATCCTCTATATTATTAAGGCAGAGGTAGCCTAGGCCCCTTAGGGCTTAAACGTTAGTAAGTATAGCTTACGCCGACTGCTTTAATATAGAGAGAGCGTTACTAATAATAGTATAGCTACTAGTAGATAAAGCGGTAATAGAGGTAGTATTAGTAGCGCGGGTAGTACGTAAGAGGAAAGGTTAATAGTTTTGTAGTTTAAATAATTAAAAACTACGTTATTATCGATATAAAGTTAAAGATCGTGAGGCTATTTAGTGTGATAGGTATATATAAGTGCGGCTATAGTTAGGAAAGGATCACGTAACCGAAGGCTATATATTATCAGGAGGCGCGGAGTTAGGAGGTCTATTGCACTTGTAAGAATACCGAAGGTATATCTTAAGAAATTCTATAATAATCTTATAAGGGTTATATAAACCTTAATAAATAACTATAGTATATATAGTTATATACCTAAATAATATCTCTTTAATAATACTTTAATAGTTATAAAACATAAATAATAACTATAAAAGTATTTCCTTCATAGAATAAATACTTTAAGAATCTATATAAATTCTAATAATAGCAATAACCTTATATATATATATATATATATATATATATATATCTATAATCCTTAGCTTTATAGCTATAAGAATATAGAAAGTGCGCACGGACTATATGGTGATCTAAGCGCGATTTCTGCTTAATAAGCTACTACTTTGTAGTTACGTTTCAGAATATCTTACCCCTTACTTCACGAGGGTAGGATTTATAACTTAGAGATAACATTAATAACATTATTAATATTCAACGATTTCTCTATTAATTAATCCTAGGAAAAATACCTCCTTATGCTTAAATTTATCAGCCTTTATTATAATATTGCTTAGCTTATTAATATCTATTAATTAGGCTATTTTACCGCCCCTTTCGCTACTTATATACTTATTCTTATAGGTTATAAGCCTAGCTCTAACCTTTTCGATAACCTTATACCTATTTAACCTCCTCCTTACTATAATAAGTACCTTAAGCCTATCTTCTTTATTAAAGTTACCTATTTAAGGTATACTTTTAAAAAATATAGCCTTTATACGCCCTATACTGAACTAGAAATACTAGCTAGACTACTCTACTAGTTAAAAGATCGAAGCCTCCTATGAGAAGCTATTTAGAGCCTATATTAATTTAATTATACTACTATTAATACCTCTATTACTATGAAATGAGATAATATTATAGTAAAACTATTCGACCTTACTCCCCTTAATTATATCTTCGAGTTATCCCTAAGCCTACATAAGTCTTGGTTTATCTATATTTATACTACTATTCAAACGAGGCCTAATATAGGCTATATACTGGATATTATCCTAACTATAGAGGGTTTACCTACTAGGCAGTCTTCTATAGAAGAGGATTAAATAAAAGAGGAGGAATATCACGAGTTAAACTTATAACCTCTGGGTTTTAACTATATATATATAAAAACAAAGCTATAGTTAATACTACTAAGCTATAAAACTATCTTATCTTACTATTATAATCTATATACTATATTAGAGCTTATATATTATACTCCTAAAGTTATTATAATATCTAATTTGAAAGTATAGCTTCCTAAGCTTTCTAGATCTAATAACTATAAAGTCTAGTCTATACGTATTCAGGCCTTACTTATTAGTAAAGATATAACTATAGACTTATCTAAGCCTATAGATAATAATAATATAGATCCAAATAATAAGGCTCTAAGTTATAAACAGCTATTCTGCAATCATGGGCCTCTAAGGGTTATAAAGGATGATATAACAGAGCCCAGAGGGTTTACCAACGAGTTCCTAACTTGCAAAGAGTTATTTAATACTACTTTAAGTAATTTTGACTCTATAGAAGAATATATAAATAAAATAAAGGAACATACGGATAACCTAGCATATAATAAGCTTAAACTACCTAATTAGGTAGTTATAGCATATATATTAAATAGCCTAGACAAAGAGTATAATAGTTTTATAACTATAGTTACTCAAGGTCTTAGGGCTAATAAGGATGCCTATACGCTTAATAGTCTATTCTCTAATCTATTAGACGAATCAAGACGTAAGGGTAAAGTAGTAAGTTTTACTACTAATAATAATAAATATAAAAATAAAAATAAAAATAAGATTACTAAAAAGCCTGAGAAAAAACAAAAGGGTCTATATTATAAAAACTACAAAAAGACTAACTATACTAAGGATAACTATGCCTTTCTACACCCTAAAAAAGCCCTAGCATAGTAGAATAAAAACAATAATAATAATAATAATAATAAAAATAAAAAACCTTCTACCTCTACTACTACTAAGGAAGTTAATATAACTACCTCAAGGGTTATAGAAGAAGTAGAAGAAGAGAATAATACTATAATAACCCCCTATATATATATAGATCAACCTATTGATAAAGACGAGGATCCTATGGATCTTAATAATGGCCTCTAGCCACTGCATAGTGATTTTACCTGCTCAAGTGCAACAGACCTTCTAACTCCGCGCCTCCTAACAATACATAGCCTTTAGTTACGTAATCTTACTAACTACCTTTCCTAACTATAGCCGCACTTATACGTGCCTGTTAGTTAATAGCCTCACGATCTTTAACTTTATATCGATAATAATATAGTTTTTAATTATTTAATAGACTATAAAACTATCGACTTTTCCTCTCGCGCACTACCCGCGCTACTAATACTGCCTCTATTACTACCTCATCCGCTAGCTATACTATTATTAGTAACGCTCTCTCTATTAGTTAGTATAAGCCGTACTTACTAACATTCCCCTAAGGGGCCTAGGCTACCTCTACCTTAATAGTATAGAGGACCTACTCGAAGAAAGGCTACTCTATAGGGTATAAAATAACCTACCTAGCTTCTACTACTAAGCCTACCTATTTAGCTATAATATAATAATAAATATCCCCTCTAGGGGTATTAATAAGAGCCCTCTTAAGGGCTATACTAATAATATACTCTCTAGATATAATAGAGTAGTTAAAGAAGGAGTAGGTTTTATTAATTATATTAATACTAAACTCTCTAGCGAGCTCTTATATATTATTAGTATTAAAGGGTATACCTCGCGCAAGCTTAGCGTTTTTATATATAGGGTTTAGTATTAATATAGTTAAGGATTTATTATAGGCTATAGGGATAAGGAAGAGGGAGAGGTATAAGGCCCTGCTCGTAGAGCTTCTTATACTTCTAGCTATAAGAACCTCTTAGGAAAGACCTCTTTAGTTAAGGAGTTACCTCTTATATAATAGTATTTACTTTTAATATCTTACTAGAAGGTTAACCTTTTAGGTTAAGAAGTTATATTATATAGTAGCTTTCGTAGCACCTTACTAGAAGGTTTAGCGAGGGCGTTACTATAAGAGCCTTAGTAGCCCGTTTAGCTCTAATATAATTAGCCCTAGTATAGCGCGCGTCTAACTTTATAATATTAAGAGGGTTTGCTTATAAGTAGTAGGAATATATAGGGTTCCTATATTATTTTCCTTAACTAGTAGAGGGTATAGGTTAAAATACTTATATAGTATTTCCTGAATTATACCTGCGAACTAGGTGAATTTGTTATAGTCTTTTTGCGAAGGGGCTGCGGCGTAATTCCGAACTCAATGGATCTTAATAACTCCGATAAAGATTAGGAATTTGAAAACGTAAATATATCCTATAATAATCCTTATAATAATATAATAACTAATAATATAACCTTAGGTACTTTAATTCAATAGAGTATTATAACTAAGGAAAAGGACTTAGAATTAAGGCGTTATAACTAAATTAATACTATATTCTATATCAATACTGCTGCTACTATCCATATAGTTAAAAGTCACACTCTTTTATATGATAAAAAGTCTATAAATACCTCTATAAAGTGGGGTAAAGCAAATCAGCTTACTACTACTATAAGGGGAGATTTAAGTATTTTCCCTAATAACAATAAAATAATATTAAAAGACGTCTATTATATACCTGAACTAGGTATTAATTTACTTAGTTAAAGTCGACTTGATAATATAGGTATAGCCTCTATTATATAGCAGAAACCTATCTTATATAATATATATAATGACCGTACTATAGCTACGGGCTATAAGTCTAATAAACTCCATCTCTTTAAAATACCCTTGAATCAGGGTTATAAACCCCCCTTAAAGAGGAAGAATAATAATCATAATAATAATAACCTACTCTATACGCAATCTATAACTAATATTAATAACCAAGATCTATATAAACTATAGCATGACCGTCTAGGTTATATAAGCTATAAATATCTTAAAAATCCTTTAGATAATACTGAAATAAATAATAACCTTATAAATAATAATAATAATAATAATAAGGCTATGAATATAATAAATCTTCCACCTTGTGAAGCCTGCCTTAAGGGTAAGTTTATTACCAAGGTTAATAAAAAATCAATATATAATAAAGATCTAGATTATCTAGATTATATAGCCTTAGATCTTTATGGACCTATAAGTCCTGAAACCTATGATTACTATAGGTAGTTTATAATATTTATTAATAATTATTCCCGCTTTGCGTGGGGAAAACTATTAAGATATAAGACTATAGAGTCTATTACTAAAGCCTTTGATGAATTTAAGGCTAAAGTTAATAATAATAATAATAATAAGCGCATAAGAGAATTTAATGCGGATAGTAGATTAGAATTCGCTAATAAACGTATTAGAAATATATATATAAATAGGAGTATTATCTATAATATTAGACCTCCTTATACCTATAAACCAAACGGATTAATAGAGCGTATTATACGTACTATTATAAATAAAGCTAGGGCTATTTTATATAACTCTAGTCTACCCTTAAACCTATAGGGTGAAGCAGTCCTTGCTTCTATATATCTATATAATAGATCCCCTTATAAGGCTATTTAATTTAAAACTCCCTTCGAGTTAAAGAATAAACGAAAATCTAATATAAATAATATAAGGTTATAGGGTAGTTTATACTACTATAAAGATTATAATCCGTTAATAAAGAAGCTTAATCCTAGAGCTTTAAAGGGAGCTATTATTAGTTATGGCTCTAATAGTTATAAGGTCTATATTATTAATAATAAAAAGGTGCAATAGTTAAGAGACGTTGTTATATTAGAAAACACCTTTATTACTTAATATAAAGAGTTACTTATATATATCAAATCCCAATTCGATAATAATACTACTAAAAGTAGTGATAATAATAATAATAATAATAATAATACTAAGATGTCTCCCCTATATCCTAGTATTAACTCTTCACCGAATCCAGCTGTTGAGGCTAGTATTAATAAAGATAATAATAAAATTCAGGATATAAATAATAACAATAATAACAATATAACCAATGATAATACCAGTAATAACTAGTTGTCCGACGTTCGAGAGGATAACTATAAATTCCTATCTAGATACGCTTCGGGTAGTAATTCGGAGAGTACTACTATTAATAATAATAATAGTAGAAATAATTCCAAGTTAATAATATAACTCCCCTCTATAATAGAAGAAGCTAAAACACAATATGATTAGGTTGAAGATGAAGGAGGTGCACTTTTTGCCCTTCAAGACGTCCCCGTCTTAAGGGAATACCTAAACTATAAAAACAAT
>JAVHLU010002146.1:0-21045 GCA_036785755.1 Colletotrichum ledebouriae
ATTAGTAATAATCTTTATAATATTAGTAATAACCTTTTCTAAGAAGGGGGTGGGGGGGGGGGGGGGGGGGGGGTAGAAAGGGTCTACTAATATCCTCCCTAGGGGGCTAATAACTACGGTTTTAATACCCTCTTTTTCTCCTTCTCTTCTTCTCTCTTATCTTTAGATTATTAATCTTATATTTATTTAATAAGAGGGGTCTTTAGTATTATTACTAAAAAGTTAAGGATCTTATACTTCCCTAGGCTTAATAACCTTATTATAATTACTAATAGATATTAAAGTTATCTAAGCTTATATTATATTAAATAGTAATAAGGAGATATACTTAAATAAGTAAGGAGTTATTAATACTATCTCTTACCCTTATCCTCTAAAACTTAGGAATATTATCCCTAGAATCTTAAACTTTTAAGCTAAGAGATAAAAGGAAGAGAAAATAAGAATAGGTTTATAAATTATTAATTAAAATAAGTTTTAATAAAAGAAACCTTATATATCCCCTAGATTCTCTATCTTAATATACTCTTTCTCTTTTTCTTTATTATCTTAGGAATCTTAATAACTAGTTATTATTTAGCTTTTAAAGCTTTAATTACTTTCTCTAAATCCTTTAAATATTACTTTAATTATATTACTAGTTATAATAAATCCTCCTCTTTCTCCTAATTACTTTCTCTAGATATTATAAGTTCCTCTTCCTCTTCTTTAGGTATATAATTATTATACTCTTTATTCCCTAGTATTAAGAAGACTTCTTCTAGGTTTCTTCTAAATTAGATCTATAAATATCTAAATTAACTAGCTCCTAATACCCTTTAAAAGCTTAAATAAATTTTTAAAGTTAATTCCTATTTAATATCTTTCTAATAACCTTATTACTTATTAATATTACTAATTAATATAATAGAGTATTTAGAGCTTATAGTAAGATATAAAAGGGGCCTTATAATTAGTAGTTAAGCTTTTTAATAGATATTTTATTAATAGAACCCTTAATATTAATAACTAATCTTAAATTACTTACCTCTAGCCTCTCTTTTTTTTATAATCCTCTTATATTAATTATTATAATATTTTATAGTTTTCTTATACTAATTATGAATTATCTTTTTAGCTTATTTGCTATCCTTACTAAGTTATAAGAAAGCTTATACATATATTTAAACCTCCCCCTCTATTAGTATTACTAAATTCTAATTAAGAACCCTCTAGGTTAGTATTAGGGTCTTAATAAGAGTAATAAGCTTAAACCTATATAATAAATAGAAAGAGCTAAAGCTAGTTAAAGTATAAACGCTTAATTAATTTATAAATAGGGTAGTAAGAAGATATAATTAAGGGTTAATATCTCTCTCTCCTCTAGTCTATATTAATAATATATAAGTAACTAGCTAATAACTAGTTTTAACTACTCTATTAGCCCTTAGGTTATATATAAATATTACTTTCCGCTTTATATTATACTTCTAATTAAACCTAATAATAATATCCTTATTCTCTAGGCCTCTATTAATAATAAGTTTATTATATAATCTATAGTAGTAGATAATATCCTCTTAGATAAACTTAGTAATCTTAGCTAAACTTACTCTCTTAAGCTAATAGGCCTTATGCTATCTTACTAATAGATCCCTTACCTTAACGAGGTATTATTTCCCTACTCTCTATATATTTAATAAGATCCTTATAAGGAGTAATCCCTTTAGGGAGCTATAGGTCCTTATATTATCCATATATTAAGCTCTCCTCTTCTAATAATTAGGCTAACCTTTTAGGGATTTACTAATCTCTATGTATATAAGAGCCTAGATATAGTAATTAGATAGTCTCCTTACTATAGCTTACTTATCTTAATAACTACTAGGATAGGATAAGATAGACTTAGCTGCGCTGCTTTTAAAAAACTCCCTTAGCGCAGGGACCCGTTGCAGGAAGACTATAGAGTAGAGCATAGAGGAGAGTAGCGTAGCAGACTTTAGGATCGTATATATATTATTATAATATAGACCTTAATAATCCTATACCTCGTTTTCTAGTATTTTCTTAGTAAATCCGCGCCTAATTTAGATAATCTCTTTTAATTAGATCTATAAATTATTCTATATATCTTTTAAGCCTACTTTTAATACTCTTACTTATTTATAAATAGAGTTATATTATTTATTATTTTTTATAGTTCCTATTAGTTCTAGCCCTTTCTAATAGTACCTAGAGGCGGATTCTTTTGCTCTTTTTAATAGCTTTTATAGGCTTCTTAGAGGGTTAGGTGCCTTCGCTACGTCTATATGTCCCTACTATTAATATATATATATATATATATAATTAATTTACTTTAAATATAATAATAACTTAAGAAATCTATAAATAACGAATAATAACGATATAAATAATAATAAAACGTAGTTTAAAAGAGAGGAAGATATTATAAACCTACCTTAGTTCCGAGGGAATAGTAATAGCTATACCTTCTTATAGAATTAAGGTAGGAACGACGTAGACCCTAAAGTCCTCCCTTTCTCTCTTTTTATACTATTAGTAGATCCTAGCGAGTATATTCCTTTCTTTACCCCCCTTATATATTATTATAACTACTATTATTTAACTAGCGAGTTATAGCTAAGGTAGCTAAGATAGCTATATATAATACTAATATAGAGATTAGTAGTCTCACTAAGCTAATAGGTATAGCGAGATTAACTAGATTAGTAACTAGAGACTAACGAACGCCTTCCTATTATAGCCCTAAGTACTAAGAGTAACATGCTAACCTTTAAGAAATATTAATATAATAAAGCTACGAATTCTTCTAAAATAAGAGCGTTATTAGGAAGACCCTTCTATATTAAGTAATAAGACTTAAAATAGATCTATAAGAGCTTAGAGTAATAAGATTAAAGTTATTAGACCTTTTTAATATTTATTTAGTTATTTAGTTTATATTATTTCCTTTTTTATTTTATTTAAAGAAAGTTATAACTACTTACCTTATCTTTCTATTTAGAAGATATTATAATAATAACTTTACTTTACTAACTAGAAGACTTTATTACTTTAACTATATAATATTAACTTCGATATTTATAAACCTATAAGTATTATATTTTCTTCTTCTATAGCTAACTTAGATATTAGATCCTCTTTTAATAAGGGGAAATAGTCTAAAGAGAGATTTATAGGAGCTTCGTTTAGCGAGATATAACCTTATACTATAGGATAGCTAGCCCCTAATAATAGTATAGATAGGTCTATAAATCCTACCTCTAGGATAGGAGTAACGCCCTTAAGTACTCTATATTCCCCTAAAGGGAGTTATACTAATTAGGATATTATAGCCCTTACTAATCTCCTTATAAGACGTCCTATTATTATAGTAATAACTTCCTATTTAACTAGAGCGCCTAAGTTTATTAGCACTAATATCTTAGACTTTATTACTAACTATAAAAGCCTTTTAAAAGTTTATTATAAGACTAATAAAGATATAAAGAATAAGGTCTATATATATAGCTCTAGCGACTATTAAAATATAGTAAAATCTTATATTAGTAAAGCTAAGACCTAGAAGGAAGCTAAGGAGAAACTTCTATATTAGTTCAGATTTATAGACCTAAAGTCTTATTAGGACCCTAATAAGGACTTTTAGAACCTAGTTATAGGATCTTATATTAAGGATAATAACCCTTCCTAGGTTATAGCGTTAATTACTACTATTTAATAGCTTTAATAGAAAGCTATCTAGCATAGAGACCTAGAACCTACTAACGCCAAGCTTATTTATATTACTTATTACTTTTTTTAGAGAGGGCTATAAGAGCTATAGCCTAGTCCCTATAAAGATAATTCTAATAAGGTAGAGGGCTAAAGCTAAGGAACCCTCTATAGCCTAAACTACTAGCTTAATTATTAACTCTCTTATAGAGAACTTTAGGACCCTAAATATTAATAAGGCTAATTATAAGATAGATATCTTAACTCTTATTAAGAGAGTTACTAGCTAAGGAAATAATACTTTTAATCTAAATACTATAGAAGCTACTAAATATTATAAATAATAATCTTAGGATTATTTATAGATTTAATACTAATAATAATAATACTTTTACCTATAAGCTAGATACAGAGACTACTAAGGAGGATATTAGTAATACTAGGGATTTAGAAGAGGTAGAGTAAGAGGAGGCTATAGAGGCTTCTAATAAGATAGACTACTATAATATATACCTTTCTAAGCTATAGGGGCCTACTAGCTTTATAGCGCTATTAACTATATTATTATTAGCTATATTAAGTATCTTAAGGCTAGCTAGAATAGGGTTTACTACTATATATTACCTTATTACTTTATTAGCACCCTAGATATAAGTACTAAGGTTAAGACGGGTATTATTAATAAAAGCTATAACTATAAATTAACTAATAGCCAGATAATTTTAAAATATATCCTAATTAATAAGGATATCTTTATAAACTATATAGTTACTTTAAGTAAGTTAGTAGAAAAGTAATAGCTAAAGCTTCTAAAGGAGGTTATAAGAGTTATTAATTATAATAAGATACGCCTTAAACTATCTATTAGCTTTACGAATTTATTAAAAGATACTATATAATTATATAACTTTATAGATATAATATTCTTTAGCTTTAAGCTAAAGAACTAGTATATTAACCTAGTATAAGATATTACTACTATAAAAAGAGGGAAAGCTAGAGGTTATTATATAGAACCTTATAATACTTATTATTACTAAGCTCCCTAGATAATAGACCTACTTATAATTTAAGGCCCTCCTCTTTAAATTACCTAGAGAGTTATAAAGCTACTAGATAATAAAGAAGAAGCTAAAAACGCTATATTACTAGACGCCCCTAAGGAATAGGTTAAGTAGTAGAAATAAGATAAATAAGATAAGCCTTGGATTTAATATAGTAATTTATAAACTAGCTATACTTATACCCTTAAGCTATATAATAAAAGAGTAAATAAGAGGGTAGCTATTCCTAAAGCCTTCTTTTCTTAGAACTAGCTTAATTAGAATAGAACGGTTTATAATACTACTAAAGCTATAATTAATAAGTATAAGGATAGATATAACTTAAAGGTATAAGAGGTCTTTATTCCTATTAATATTACGCTTCTAGATTAATTTAATCAAATAGGAGCTAGTAATAAGGAGCTATAGGAATAAATAGATTAATAGAATAATAATAAAAACTATTTTAAAAGCTAAGTAACTTTAGCTACTATCTCTATAGACTTATCTAAGGATTTATAGACTAAGGTAATTTAATTTAATTACTATATAACTAATCCTATCTTTAAAATAGGCGTTATAATAGTAGATTAGGATTTAGTATTACTTTTATTACTAAGATATATTACTATCCTAGACTTTATTATAACCTATTAATAGATTATTATTACCCTTTATAGCCTTATAAATATATTAATTAGGGGGATTATTAATAGTAGCTCTATTACTAACCTTATTAGTAAAGGTTATATTAAGCGCATAGGCTTATAGAGCAATATAATTAAGATAAATATAGGGATCCTTAGGATTACTAATAGAGAGCAGAGGACTTAATTTATAAGTATAATTATTAATAATATTTATACTAGTAGTAATTAGATTTAAGATATTAGCTTTTTTATTTTCCCTAAAAATACTTATAATAAGGACCTAGTACTAGGAGCTCCTTTTATCTTAAAGACTTAAATAACGCTAGATTATATATAAAACTAAATTATTAGAGTCCTTTAGTCTAAGAATATTAAGATTAGTATCCTATTATTATTTTATATAAGAGACTTAACTACTCGCTTCTTAGAAATTATTACTAAGATAGACTACTTTATTTCTTTTTAGTATTAATATACCCTCTTATCTCCTATAGTAGAAGGGAAATAGAGGCTACTACTAATAAACCTAATATAATAATAAGCTTAGACTTTATAAGAGATAATTAGTAAGTTAATAATACTAAGGATAAGAAAGAGCTAGATATAACGCTAGGGAGTATAAGGGTATATTAGGATATTAAAGCAATTTAATAAGCTTTTAAAAGCTCTTATAAGCTATTAAATAAAGTTAAGTAATAGTTAGACCTAGATAAAGAAGTTATTACTATTTTAAAGAGTTTAGATTGTTTTTTAATAAAGCCTTAGAGACTATAATCTATAACGAAGTTACCCCTAAGCTTAATAAAGTCTATAAAGTAATTATAAGTATAGAGTATATAGTAGGATATAATAGCTATAATATTAATTATTAATATTATATTCGCAGACCTAAGAAAAGAATATTAAAGAAAAAAATACCTAGGAGGAAGTATAAGTTAGTATAATAGAAAGGTATTAAAGTTATTATAGCTATAGATACTACTTTCTCCTATAATAATTATAAACCTATATTAATAACGCCTATATTACTAATAGAAGATATTAATATAATATATAAGATAAAAGATAAGAAGATTAAACCTATTAATAATATTATATTAGATAATTTAACCCTAGATAGAGACCTAGAGTAGAAGTTAAAAGCAGAGGTAAAAGCTTAGAAAAATATAATATTAGATCCTAGCGCTCTATTTATAAGCCTAGTTATATTAAAGTTTTTAATTATTGAATAAGTAATAAGGCTTATAAGAGCTTAATAAGAAGCTATCCTAAAGATTATTAATTATCTATAACCTAAGCAAAAGAAGCTCCTTTTAGCTATTCTTATTATAAGGGAGAAGGTTTTAAGTTAGGAATTCAAGTATTATAGCTTTATATACTATTCTATTATACCTCTATAAATAATTTAAATTATATTATATAAAGTATAATAAGTAAAAGGAATTTTAATATTTAGAGGACTAGAGTAGGATATTATTAAAATTCTAAAGGATAGACTAAAGAAGGGAATCCTTAAGTAAAGTTATATAGCCTACTATAATTTATCCTTCTTTATATAAAAGAAAGATAGTAAGATAAGGCTTATTAACTTAGTAACTAAGATAAATATAGTTATAATATAAGATATAATACTAACCCCTTTAGCGGACGACCTTTTAGAAGACTTCGCTATATATTAACTATTATTACTACTAGACTTCTTCTTAGGATATAACTAAGTCCCCTTAGACCTTATAAGTAGAGACTTAATAATATTTATATTATATATTAGATTACTATAGATATATATATTACCTTAAGGAGTAATAAACTTAGTTACTTAGTTTATATAGGTTATAATTATAATCCTATATAACCTTATCCCTAGCTCCTATAAAGCCTTCCTTAATAATATTACTATTAAAGGACTAACTTTATAATATAATAAAGAAGAGATTAAGTCTTATCTAGGGAGATATAGATTTATTTTAGAATATTTATAGAATATTAATTAGGTCCTAGTTAATTTAAAGCTAGTAGAGTATATAGTAATAGTAATTAAGTTATAATAAGCTTAGAAGTAGTAATAATTATTAGCTATATTTATAGTACTAATAGGCGTTATCTAGAGGAAGTAAAGATAGTTAAGATTTATAAATAGGCTACTTATACTAATTTAATAGAGTTAAGGGCTTTCCTTAGGATTATAACGTTCTATAGATCCTAGGTAAAGGATTACTCTATTATTACAAAGCTACTTACTAACTTACTTAAGAAGGATACTTTATTTAGCTAGGAGGAGAAGTAATAAATAGCTATAAATACCTTAAAGATAATACTTATAAGGGCCCCGATCTTTATTACTATAGATCATAGCCCTAAAGGAGGAGATATCTACTTTATAGTTAAGATTAATAATATAGGATAGGGTAAAGTCCTAGGATAATTTATTAATAACTAGCGTATAGTCTCTTGCTTTAAGAGTAGTACTTAGTTAGTATAAGAGTATTGAGCTCGGAATTACGCCGCAGCCCCTTTGCAAAAAGACTATAACAAATTCACTTAGTTCGCAAGCATAATTCGGGAAATACTATATAGGTATTTTAACCTATACCCTCTACTAGTTAAGGAAAATAATATAGGAACCCTATACGTTCCTACTACTTATAAGCAAACCCTCTAAATATTATAAAGTCGGACGCGCGCTATACCGGGGCTAATTATATCAGAGCTGAACGGGCTACTAAGGCTCTCGTGGCCTAGAAACGCCCTCGCTAAGCCTTCTAGTAAGGTGCTATAAAAACCATTATATAAGATAACTCCTTAACCTAAAAGGTTAACCTTCTAGTAAGGTAAATACTACTATATAAGAAGTAACTCCTTAACTAAAGAGGTCTTTCCTAAGAGGTTCTTATAGCTAGAAGTATAAGAAGCTCTACTATAAATAGGGCTTTATACCTCTCCCTCTTCTTTATCCTTATCCCTTAACTATATTAATACTAGACCCTATATATAAATATACTAAGCTTAAGCGAGGCACGCCCTTTAGTATAAATAATATAGAGGGGATTACTAGAGAGTTTAGCCTCGATATAATTAATAAAACCCGCTCCTTTATTAACTACTCCGCTATATATAGAGAGCATATTATTAATATAGCCCTTAAGAGGGCTTACCTTAATACCCCTATAGGGGACTTAATAAGGCGTAATAGTATTAGAGCTAAGTAAGTAAACTTAGTAATAGAAGTTTAGTAGGTCGTTATATACCCTATAGAGTAGCTCTTCTTTAAGCAGGTCCTCTATATTACTAAGGTAGAGGCGGCCTAAGCGGCCTAGGCGAACGTTAGTAAGTATAGCTTATGCCGACTAATAGAGAGAGCGTTACTAATAATAGCATAGCTATAAAGATAGTAATAACTTCTAGCGGACGAAGTAGTAATAGAGGCGGTATTTAATAGCAGCGCGGGTAGTACGCGAGAGGAAAAGTCGATAGTTTCGTAGTCTATTAAATAATCAAAAACCACGTTGTTATCGATGTGAAGTTGAAGATCGTGAGGCTGTGGGCACGTATAAGTGCGGTTATAGTAGTTATAGTAGTTACCCCTATAGCTATCCTAAGAAGTTAATAACTAATTAGATAGTTAGCTCTTTTTCCTTTTATAGGATAATACCCCTTTTCGCTATAGCTTTAGTAATAATTCGCTACTTAATTTAATTAACGTTTTACTTCTAAACTAAGTTCTATTTCGTAGTCTCGTGGTTTATAATTACTAACTTATTATAATAGTTTTAGTAGCTAGTTATCCTACTTCTTATAAGCCTTCTTATATTATTTATTAAACTTACGAATAGCCTTATACGTATTTACTAAGTTCTCTATAGGTTCTTATATATTATATTCTATAGGCTATCCTACCTATTTAACTAAGTATTATATATTATTACTAACGCCTTATTATATAATAATCTCTTTAACCTCCTATTCCTCTAGCTTATTCTTAAGCTCTAGGTATATAAGCGAGCCTTCGCTACTTATTTAGTAATTATTCTATAGTTCTAGTAAGGTAACTAAGAATATATTATATATTCTTTAGTACTATAGTAATAAGTAAACTCTATAAGCTTATATACTAATTAGCTCTATAATAGCTACCTATATAAACCTAAGCGCTAGTTTTTTATTCTTAAACTAGAAGTTCTTGATTAATAGCCTAATAACTTATCTCTAATAGTAGGTTTATTCCTTATACCTTATATTATAATACTTAGCTTATACCTTAGTAGCTTTCTACTACTATTCCTAGGCCCTCTTATAAAGCCTTAAGATATATTTCATTCGCTCCCTTATACCGTATACTATAACCCTATTCGCAGGGGTTATATATTCCACGCAATATAGGTAGTAGCTATATAGGGCTTCTATTAGTAAGTAGCTAGTAGTACTATAGCAACTATTATTATATATAAACTTAGCCTTAGGTAACTAGATAGCCTATTCTTATAGTAAGTCGCTAGTATATACTCGCAGGTACTTTTCTAATATCTAGTATATCCTTTTAAACTACCTATTAGTATAGGGGTAATATATAATAGAGAGGTAGCGCTTAATAGCCCTCTCTCTTATAAATTCCTCCTAAAATTAGCTAGTAAGGAGCTTATCTTAGTTACTAATAATACCCTCTAGGATACTAAAATAGTACTCTACTTATTTATAAATAATCCGCGCTAACTTAGTAGCTATTAGCCGCTTTATTATTAGGATAAATATAGTAAACTTAGTTATCTAGTATATAATAATAAGAACTACGTTATACTCCCCGCCTTTATACTAATAGCTTAGTAGTAGTTTAGTAATAAAGTCTATATTAATTTCCTAAAACGGGTGCGCTAGTAGGGGTAGTAGATATAACTTTCTATAGGGCTTATACCTTAGAACCTAGATCCCTTAGTATATATAGCACCCTATAACGTAATTATATATATCTATAGCTAAGTTTAGCTAGTAGAACTTCCTTGAGATTAACTTAGTAGTCTTATTTACCCCTATATAACCCGCCTTGCGGTTATTATAGTATTAGCAAAGGATTTTAAGTCTTAGGGACCTCTCCTAAGGTATCTCTAACCTTCCCTTATAGAATAAGGTTCTATAACTATTAATTATATAGCCCCTATGATCGCTAGCTAGTTTATATACCCTCTCTAATTAGGTCTAGTAGTATAAGTCGTTAGCCTATAGTCTATAGATAAGACTTTCTATTACTTTAGAGGGTTACTAACTATATACTATTTCGCTTATTATAAGCTCCCTTATAACTTAGCATAGGATATACTACTATGCTATAATAACCCTAGCTCTAAGTAAGTCCTCTAGGTTAGTAACCTCTTACTAAGCGTTCTCTACGTCTTCCCTTACTCTTTAGCATTAGGTTATTATAACTACTATAGTTATAATAATATTAATATACTATAGAGCGCTATACTAGCTAGAGACTAAGGTATCTGCGCCCCTAGAGCTATTTATCTAAAAGGGGCGTTATTTTATACTAGCCCTTATAGTATTAATAAATACTCTTATAGTCTCTATATTACCTTATAAAGTAGTAATACTTATCTAGAGGTCTACTAATAAGTTATTAAGAAACCCTAGCTTCCTCGCTAGGGTTAGGAGTATATTATTATATTTTACCTCCCCCTCTATATAGTCTAGCCTCCTAGATAGCCTATCTACTAGGTTTATAACCCCTAACCTATGCTCTAGGTTAAAGTTAAATACTAAGGGTTTATATATCTATCTACTAAGCCTTCCCTAAAGGTCCCGTGCTAATATACTAATAACTCCCTTTAGCGCTTAGTAATCCGTTAGGATTATAAAGTTTTTTAATATACCTTAAAGGTAGTAAGCCTAGTAGTCTAGGCTTTTAATTATAATAAGAAGCTCCTATTAGCCTACTCCCTAATACTACTTAGTATTACTAAGCTTTTATAAATAGTAAGTAACTAGTTACTACTAGCTATTAATATATTATAATAAGATACTAGATATAGCTTTTATAGAAGTATCTATTTTAACCCTTATTTTATAGGTTAGGTCCTAATATTAGAGAATAGTTACTAAGTAAAAGGTAGCTTAGAGCTATTTAAAGGCCTATTAGGCCTCTTCTAGCTAGTAAAATTCGCTTCCCTTCTTACTATTCTTACTACCCTTTAGTAGGGATATTATAGGGGCTATAATACCTAAATAGCTTATAATAAACATATAATAGAAATTATAGAATCCTAGGAAGACTTAGATCTCCCTATAGGCCTTAGGTAGCTTTTATTTAGTAGTAGCTTAGACGCGGGTTTAGTTTATTAATATACCTTTAGGCGTAATAATATACCCTAGGAACTCTACTTATTATTAGTAAAACCTATACTTACTAAGCTTAATATGTAGCACCTACTAGCAAAGCCTATAGAGTACTTAGCGAAGGTCCTTTATATACTACTCTCTTATCTTAGAGTAGACTATAATATTATCTATATAAGCGATATAATAGGTATTTAGTAGCTTAGTAAGCGCTTAGTAAATATATACCTAGAATATTACTAGGGCGTTTATAAGTCTAAATAATAAAATAGTATATTTAAAGTACTTATAATAAGTCTTAAAAGCTATCTTCTAGCGGTCTTCTAGCTTAATATAGATATAGTAATATATATCTTAAAGGTCGATCTTTAAGATCTATTTCACTCCCTAAAACCTATCTAATAGCTTATTAATAAGGGGGAGTAGATATTAGTTCTTTAGTATTACCTTATTAAGGCTTTAATAATCTATATAAAGGTATAAGGATCTATCCCTCTTAAGTATAAAGAGAATAGGGGCGCTTACCTCGCTTATTAAGAGTTAAATCCGCCTTATTACTTAGTTATTAGTAATATATTAGGAGAGCTCCTCTAGCTAGTACTTACTTAGTAGGTAGATAGGCCTATATAGAGGTTTCTTTACCTTAACTAAGTTAATAGTATATTCCGCACCCTCTAGGGCTAGGTATTCCTTTACTAACTACTTATTAAACGTTACTTATTTACTAAATAGCTCTAGTAGTAATTCTACTTTGCCCTCTAAGGCGTCCTCTTTACCTACGGCCTCTATTAGTAGCTTATAGGGGGCGATATTCCCTAAAATATATATAATATAAGCCTTCTAGCTATTCTTAATAACCTCTTATATAAATACTAATAGCTTAGTAATACTAAGGCGCTTATAGCCCTAGGTATTTATCTAGGTATTAATTATAATACCCTTCCTTCTTATAGAGTATTATAATAAGAGGAGGTCCCCTGCTCCTTTAGGGTAGGGAGCCCTAGTAAAGAGTCGCTATATCTTCCTTAGTTACCCCCTTAAGTTAATAAGGAAGAAGGTTAACTAGTATATATTCTAGCTTATTATAGAGGACTTATTAGACCCCTCTAATATAGGGGTGCGCGCTACTATAGGTTATAGTTATAGGGACTTTACTAGTTAACTACTAATAGTATTAACTTAGGAATAGGAATCTATATCTACTACTACTTCTTATTTAATAATATTCTAGAGAACGATCGCCTATCCCTTTATAGTATCTCCCCTTAGGAAGGCGTCCGGTTTTAATATAGGTATAGGGGTTATTAGTATAGTCCCCTAGCCTATTTATTTTCTAATAGGTTAAGTTCCTTAACCTCCCTTATAAATTAGATTATATTAACCCTCGCTTTCTTAGCGAACGCTTAGTATCTTACTAGTATTTTATTTATATTTTATTATTTATCTAGGTAGTTTACCCTCCTATACCTTTTCTTCTTATAGCTAAAGTATACTAAAGGGTTAGATATCGCGGGTTATATATTAGGGCTAAACGTAGGCTAGCCCCTATTAGATCCCTATAACGTGCTACTAACTAGTTAGTAAGGTATTAAGCTCTAGGTACTAGAAAAGGGCTAGAACCGATAGGAACTAGAAAGATAATAAATAATATAGCTCTACCTATAAATAAGTAAGAATATTAAGAGTAGGCTTAAAAGATATATAGAATAATTCGTAGATCTAATTAAAAGAGATCCTCTTAATTAGGCGTAGATTTACTAAGAAATTACTAAAAAACGAGGTATAGGGTTATTAAAGTACTAATAGTAATAATAATAATACTCCCCTCTCCTCTACTACGCTCCTCTCCTCTACGCTCTACTCTATAATCTCCTTATAATAGGTTTATATATTAAGGGAGTTTTTTAAAAGTTATATAGCTAAGTCTATCCTATCTTATCCTAATTATCCCCTTAAGACTCTTTATAATATTATAAAGGAGAGTCTTAAGAAATAAATAAAACTATTTTATAGAAATAGTAAATAAACTCTATTTATAGATCTAATTTATTAATAATATCTTCTAAGTAAGTAATCTTATTATTAAGAAGATCCCTTAGGTTTAACTATCTTCTACTATAAGTTATATCTTAATAATAGCCTTATTATATCTTCTTTTTTATTATACTCCTTATCCTATTCTAATTCTTAGTATAGCTAAAACTACTTACTTTATTATACTAGGCGTAAGAAGTTATAGTAATACGCTCCCTTAGGTATATTCTACTTAATCTAATCCTACTAGTTAACCCTCTACTAGATATAGTCTATATAGCTATAGTTATATTTATTTAAAAGACTAGGCCTCTTAGGATATAATAATATATCTATAAGTATAGTTCTTAGGCGTAGCTTAAAAGTTATACTATAACTTAGTATCTATAAGACCTATAATAAAAGCTAATATCTAAGGTATTTAAGCTTATTATTTAGTATTTTAAATAAAGTAGACCTAGATAATACTAATAATCTATAAATAGGTTAAGGAATATCTACTATAGGAGATAGTATAATATTATTATTATTTCTAAAGTCTATTATATTATTATTTATAAGTAAAGGATTAAGAGGATATAAAGGGAAGAAAGGTGCTTTCTTAAAGTCTTCTTAGCTTAGTAGGGTATCTTATAGAGCTATACTACTATTAATAGTATAGTTATAGAACTCTATAGTAATTATAGATATATATTAAGTAACTAAGGGGATTTTAGAGTTAGAGAATAATATACTATTACTTAAAGTTATATTACTAAAACGTAGAGATAGTAATCCTTCTTAAATTAGAGCTCTAGCTTATTTAATATATTAGAGACTATATATAAATCTATCCCTCTATTAAACTAAATTAATTATATAGGTATTAACTAATAGGAGCTTTTGGAGTTATAGAGGGGCTCCTATCTTATAATACTATATATTAAGGTCCTATATAGCCTTAATAAAGCGCTAATTACTATTCTAGTCCTATATAGAGTTATAATAGAAGTAGTATCTAGTTAACTAATCTATAAAAATCGCAGCCTAGTAATAATTACTATAGTTTAGTAGAAAGAAAGCCCTAGTAATATCCTAGAAATTCTTCGCCTTTTCTCTTTTAAGCTTTATAAAAGCCTTATTAATTTCTTTCCTAAGTTACTAGGCTAGCTTATAGATTAGGGTAAAGATATTACGAGGGTAGCCCTTAATTATAAATATAAAAAGGGCTATAACCTCTAAGTTATCTAACTCCTCTTCTCTAATAGCTTCCCTTATATATTATAAAGGTCTAATAAATATTCTACCTAGGCTAAAGTTATAATAGATAACCCTCTACTATACTAGGTTATTAAGTAATTTATAGATTCTTAGTTTTATTATATATACTATAGGACTACTAATACGGGCTTATTTTTATTTAGTATAGGGTTCCCTTTAGGTCTTATAGTATTAAATCCTACTAAGGTATTAGTAAGGCTAAATATAATATCTCTTAGGGTAATAGGGGCTAAGTAGGGTAATATAAATAGTTTTATAAACCTAGGGTAGTTAAGATACTTTATAAAGTTAGCTAGTTACTACTAGTTATAATCCCTCTTCTATTTCTTATAGTTATTTCTTCTTTTTATTTTCTAGATATTTAGTTCCTTTAATAATCCTTACTCTCTATCTAACTCTTCTAGATTAGTAGGAACTATTAGATTAGTTTATAAATTAGTATCTATAGCTATTAGTAAGTTAATATCTATCCTATTTAGAGAGGAAACCTCTAAGTTTATAAATTAAGGGGTATACTTAGCTATTTAATATTTAATATCTTCTTAAGCTATCCTTTTCTTAATATCTTTATCTCTTAATTTAAAGTATTAATTGCGCGGAATTCTATCTATCCTTAGTTAGGTCTAGCTTCTTTTAGGAAGTATTTTATTAAGAAAAGCCTTTAATAAATAATTAATCTAAGCTTAATACCTTATTTTAAGAAGCTACTTTAGAGGTACTAGGCTTCTAATATATATAAAAAACTTAAGCTAATTAATAAAGTAGAGACTAGAGGCTTATAGTAGAGGGTCTATATATTAAAGCTCTACTAGGTATAAGTATCTTATTAAAACTTCCTTAGCTTTATATCTTAGTAGAAAGCTCCTAGTAATAAATATCAGAGTTTATAGTTATCCTTTAGCTCCTCTCCTTAACTACTAATTATTATAAAACTAGTTTCTCCTATCTTATAAGTTAATTAGTAGACCTATAATAACTACCTTAGTAAACCTAGGTACTTATAGGTAGATAAGGAGTATATTAAGGGACTTAGCTTTAATTTAAGTAATTATAATATCCCTTATATCTCTATCTTTAAAATCGTCTTTTATATCTCTAACTATCTTATAGTAGAGAGGTTAGCTAGGCTTAGTAGGCCTTATAATATAGCGAGTAACTACTAAGATATCTTTAGTATATATTAGAGTTACTATCTTAAGTATACTAATAGTATTAAATATACTAGCTATAACTCGCTATAAGTATAAGGGGCGAATTATCTCTTTTATTACTTCTAAAGTCTTATTTTAATATTTAATAAGGATATATTTTAATATTATATTAAAAGGGTCTATCTAACTAGGGATATTATCTATCCTAAGTAGAGAGCGTATATTATATTTAATTAGCTAAAGCTAATAACTAAGCTTATTAGGAGGTCTAAAGCCTAGGATATCTCTATTACTTTATCCCTATACCTAAAACCTACTTATACTTAGTTTATTAAGTATAAGCTCTATTAAAAGTCTAATTTTAAGGATAGGAAGGTTTAAGGATCTTAACTCCTATATCTATATATCTAACGCTTTATTATAATAAAAAATAACTTTCCCTATTATAATATATTAAGAGGAAAGTTAATAAGGGGAAAGCGCGAGTAATTTATAAACTAAAGAGCTAAATAGAAGTAATATTTAAAAGAAAGGAGGAGCTATAATATAGTAGTTAATATTATATAGTTAGTAAATAAATTAAGTTTAAAAGTAAATAATATATATAAAAGGGAGAGAGAAACTAGAGAGCTTAAAGGGTAAGGAGTACGTTTTTATATCTACTAATTACTTTAATAATATAGTAATTTATTAGTAGCCTATAGAAAGAATAATTAACTCGCCTCTCTTACCCTCCTTAGCCTTAATAAAGTAAATTAAACTTAGGATAAAAAACCTATAATAAATAGAATAGTAAATTAGGGTAGTTATATATAAGGAAAGAATAAAGGAAATAATAGTTAGTAGTAGCTATTAAAGTAAGTAGCCTAGTTATAAAGTAAATAAATATTCTCCTCTATCCTCTATTATTAACTTCTCCCCCTTATAATAACTACTTTTAGCTAGCTACTTTAATCTTTATTTAACCCCTTTATACTTTCCCTCTTATATTTATAAATTATACCTTCTTATTATAGCTACCTATAACTTCCTTATCTTAAGTATTAAAAATACTAATTAACCTCGCCCTTATTATCTCCTATCTATAGTAACCCTTTAGATCCTTAGCTCTAATATCCCTATACTTAAAATAAAGAAAAATAATATACCTCTTTTTATCTAATATTCTAATAACTAACTTTAGGTATTCCTTCCCTTCTTTTTAATATCCCTATACCCTCTAGCTAATAATTATAATTCTTAGGTAGCTACGAGCCTTATTTAGCTTTAACTTAATATCCCTAGTAATAAATACTTAGAGGTAGCCTTTATACTATAGATATTCTCTAATAAGATTACTAAGGTAATAAAGCTAGCTTTTTAGAAGGCTTATCTTAGTAAATAGGACTTTATATAAATATTTAGGGTAACTAAGAGATCTAGAGAATTCTACTATTAAGTCTTTATTTATACCTCTATTACTTTCCTCGCTAGCTTATAGGAGATAAAGGTCTTTTAGCGCGTAGTAGCTATATATAGCTTATTTATTTAATCCTAAGGCAGTTATAATATAGTACTCTATATTTACTATAAAGAGCGGGCTTATATTATTAAAAACCCTATATTAGGTATTTATATTTATAAACTATACTTCGAGTAATTCTTAATACTAGGTACTCCTTATACTAACTACTTCTTCTATAAAACTTAAGAGAGTTACTTATATAATAGTCTAAGTATCTATAAGCGCTATAGGTATAGAATTAAGTATAATAATAAAGTAAGGAGGAGTAGAGAATTTAATAGTATTAAGGAGATCTTATAGTCCTAAATTCTAATAAATACTATAGTTATAGCTATAGCTAAGTTCGACTTCTCGCTCCTTTATAATAAATACTATTAATAAGCCTAGGAATATTATCCTAAAGCTAGGTTTATATACTTTTATTACCCTTTTATAATAGAGCTACCTCTAGAGTATAACCTTATAGAAATCGTAGACTACTTAGGGCTTTATATTATAAATTAGGGTAGGAAAATAGGGTTTCTAGATATATTTATATAATATATAGGGGGGGGGTATAAAAAGGAAAAGAGAATAAGAAGCTAGTTAGGTTTTAATAAGGAATTAAAGCGAATATTATATAAATAGGTCTATAAAGCTAGAGTTAAAGCGTATCTAGGTATAAAAACTAATATAATCCTTTTTATAAATATCCTCCTCTTTCTCTTTAGTAGAGGGTAATATAATATTAATAATAATCTTTTCTAGGGAAAAAAAAGGGAGGGGTAAGAAAGGTTTACTAATATCTTTATTAGGGGCTAGTAATTATAATTTAATACCCTCTCTCCCTTTCTCTTTTTCCCTCTTATTTTTAAGTTATTAATCTTATATTTATTTAGTAAGGAAGGGTAGCTTTAGTATTATTACTAGGAGGTTAAGGATCTTATACTTTCCTAGGCTTAATTACCTTATTATAACTACTAATAGATATTAAAGTTATCTAAGCTATTATTATATAAAATAATAATAAGGGGTATATTTCAAATAAATAAGGAGTTATTAATACTATCTCTTACGCCTATCCCTAAGATTTAGGAATATTATCTCTAGAATCTTAAACTTTTAAACTAAGAGATAAAAAAAAGGGAAAATTAGAATAAGTTTATAAATTATTAATTAAAATAAGTTATAATAAAAGAAATCTTATATATCCTCTAGATCCTCTATCTTAATATACTCTTTTTCTTTCTCTTTTAGTATTTTAGGAATCTTAATAACTAGTTATTATCTAGCTTTTAAAGCTTTAATTATCTTCTTTAAATCTTTTAAATACTATTCTAATTATACTATTAAGTATAATAAATCCTCCTCTTCTTTTTAATTACTTTCCCTAGGTATTATAAGTTCCTCTTCCTCCTTTTTAGATATATAATTATTATACTCTTTATTCCCTAGCGCTAAAAAGACTTTTACTAAGTTCCTTTCTAAATTAGATCTATAAATATCTAAATTACTTAGTTCCTAATACCCTTTAGGAGCTTAAATAAATTTATAAAGTTAATATCTATTAAATATCTTTCTAATAACCTTATTACTTATTAATATTACTAATTAATATAATAGAGTATTTAGAGCTTATAAAAGGATATAGAAGGGGCCTTGCTATTAGTAGTTAAGCCTTTTAATAGATAAATTATTAATAGAGCCCTTAATATTAAATACTAGTATTAAATTACTTACTTCTAGCCTCTCCTTCCTTATATTTCCCTTATATTAACTATTATAATATTCCGTAGTCTTCTTATATTAACTATTAATTATCTTTTTAGCTTATTTCCTATCCTTATTAAGTTATAGGAAGGCTTATAGATATATTTAAACCTCCTCTTCCTTTATTATTACTAAATCCTAATTAAGAACCCTCTAAGTTAGTATTAGGGTCTTAATAGGAGTAATAAGCTTAAACCTATATAGTAAGTAGAAAGGGCTAAAGCTAGTTAAAGTATAAATACTTAATTAGTTTATAAATAGGGTAGTAGGGAGGTATAGCTATAGGTTAATATCTCTCTATCCTCTAGTCTATATTAATAATATATAAGTAATTAGCTAATAACTAGTCTTAACTATATTATTAGCCCTTAGGTTATAACTAGATATTACTTTCCTCCTTATACTATATTTCTTATTAAATTTAATAATAATATCCTTATTCTCTAGTCCTCTATTAATAATAAGTTCGCTATATAGCTTATAGTAATAGATAATCTCTTTTTAGATAAACTTAGTAATCTTAGCTAAAGTTACTCTCTTAAGCTAGTAAGCTTTAAGCTATCCTATTAATAGATCCCTTACTTTAATAAGGTACTACTTACCTACTCTCTATATATCTAATAATATCCTAATAAAGAGTAATCCCTTTAGAGAGCTATAAGTCCTTATATTATTTCTATATTAAGCTCTTCTCTTCTAGTAATTAGAGTAACTTTTTAAGGATTTACTAATCTCTATATATATATTAGCCTAGATATAGCGATTAGATAGTCTTCTAGCTATAGCTTACTTATCTTAATAACTACTCTCTTTATAAGCCTTTATAATTAGTTTCTTCTACTACTTAGTATTATTAATAACTTATTATAATATTAGCTTTTAATTTATTAGTCTAGTAAAAAATAAGTAGTAATAAATATAATAATTTAACGCTCTAATCTTAAAGTTATAATAACTTACTAGTTAAATTCCTAGAGAGCGTCTCTATATTATTAAATAGTAAGCGATTTATTAAGAGTATACTAAATAGGTCTATAAATTATTAAGAAGTATATCTAGGATATTTATTATATTACTAATAAGCTCTATATTTCTTACTAGGACCTCCTCTATATATTACTTATTACTATAGTATTAAGCTTAATTAAAGAAAGAACTAGCTTTTATATCTATAAAGAAGATCTATAAATTAATTTAAGAGTTAATCTCCCCCTTAGCTTCCTTATTAATAATATTAGAAAGTCCCCGGGGTTTTTATAATAAGCTATCCGCTACTATATTCTAAGTATTATAGATATATTATACTTTAAAGTTAAATATTTAAATCTATATAATCTAGTAAATAATAAGGGCTCCTAGGAAGTTTATAGCTACTCTATTAAGTTATATAACTAATATATAAGTATCTATCTCTAGGATAAAGTATTATCTATATAAATAATTTTATACCCTCTTTAAAGCCTTTAGAATACTATATAATTCCTTTTTCCTAGTATTATATAATAGCTCTAGTTCTAACTAAGTACTACTCTTAAAGTAAGAGACTACGCGCTAGTTATTAATAAATTATCCTAGGACTCTACCCTATCCTATATTACTAGTATTAACTATAA
>JAVHLU010002147.1:0-21041 GCA_036785755.1 Colletotrichum ledebouriae
ACTTCGTGGATAAGGAAGAGGGAGAGGTATAAGGCCCTGCTCGCAGAGCTTCTTATGCTTCTAGCTATAAGAACCTCTTAGGAAAGACCTCTTTAGTTAAGGAGTTACCTCTTATATAGTAGTATTCACCTTTAGCACCTTACTAGAAGGTCGACCTTTTAGGTTAAGAAGTTATCTTATATAGTAGCTTTATAAGTCAGAGTTCTTTTCTAGGCCACGAGAGCCTTAGTAGCCCGTTTAGCTCTGATATAATTAGCCCCGGTATAGCGCGCGTCCGACTTTATATAGTAATATTTAGAGGGTTTGCTTATAAGTAATAGGAATATATAGAGTTCTTATATTGTTTTCCTTAACTAGTAGAGGCTATAAGTTAAAATACCTATATAGTGTTTCCCGTACTATGCTTACGAACTGGGTGAATTTATTATAGTCTTTTTGCAAAGGGGCTACGGCGTAATTCCGAGCTCAATACTTATAGAGCTAGAGGTTATATTACTTAGTATTACCCTAATAAAGAGGACTAGCTACCTAGGGTTATAAAAATAAAGACCTTAAAAGAAGAAATAGTATATTATAAGGTTATAAATAACTACTAGGTAGTAACTAACTCCTTAGAAGAAGATAAGGAGTTAGAAAAATACTTACTTTAGAGTAGAATTAAGCCTGATAGCTTACTATAGAGGAGATATTAGGTTAAGAAGAATATAAATAGGAATAACTAGCTAATAATAAGCTTATTATTATTTAAGTTAGAGTTAATAGAGGATATCTAGCTTATATCTTTATAAATACTAGGAGTAATACTTATATAATAATTAACCTTTCTCTAGCCTTATACCTCTGCTTTCTATATATTAAGAAGAGATACTAACTTATAAGAGGGTATATACTTAGTAGACTATTACTAAGTCACGCGCTAGGTATAGTAGTATTTAACTTAGAAATAAGTAGCTATACCTAGTATATATTTATATATAGAATTAATAGCCTAGACCCTAATATCCTCTTAAGGCGCCCTTAGATAGAATAGAGCTAGGTTATTTATAATACTATAGCTTACTAAGTATACTATAAGAGGGGATAAGTTAAGCCGTACCTAAAGGACTAAGAAGAAACTCCCCTTATAAAGGAAATAAGGGTTATAAGGTTCCTTAATATACCCGTATTCTCTATAATCTACTAATACCTAGCGAGATAATAGGGTAAGTATTAAGAGGGTATTAAAGAGGTATTAATATAAGCTATAAGCTTATCTAATATTAAGAAAGCCTTAAACCTAAAACTAAAAGAGGATTAATAATACTATCTACTAAACTAGGTCTTAAGGGAGTTTCCTAACTTACTTAACCCTAATAAGGCTTACTTACTACCCCCTAAGTAACTAGGAGTAAACTACTAGATTAACCTTATATTAGAACTAGATAGGAGAGAGCTATTACTCCCCTAGGGCCCCCTCTATAATATAATAAGAGAAGAGCTATTAGTATTAAAAAAGACCCTATAAGACCTCCTAGATAAGGGGTTTATTAAGGCTAGTAGCTTACCTACTAGAGTACTAATACTCTTTATAAGGAAGCTAGGTAGGGGAATTTACTTCTATATTAACTATAAGGCCCTTAATATAATTATAAAAAAAAGACTACTACCCCCTCCTATTAATCTCTAAGATGCTATATTAAGTAAGTATAGCTAAGTAGTATATTAAGCTAGATATAATAATAGCTTTCTATAAGTTAAGGGTAGTAAAGGAGTACTAGGAGAGGACTATATTCCCTACTTAGTATAAGTTATTTAAGTAAGTAATCTACTTATTTAGCCTAACTAGTACCCCTACTAGCTTCTAGTAATATATTAATAATACCCTATAGAAGGCCTCTAGCCACTGCATAGTGATTTTACCTGCTTAAGTATAATAGACCTTCTAACTCCGCGCCTCCTAATAATATATAGCCTTTAGTCACGTGATTATAACTTTCCTAACTATAGCTATACTTATACGTGCCCGTTATACTAGATAGCCTCACGATCTTTAACTTTATATTAATAATAACGTAGTTTTTAATTATTTAATAGACTACGAAACTATTAACTTTTCCTCTCCCGCACTACCCGCGCTACTAATACCACCTCTATTACTACCTTATCCGCTAGCTATGCTATTATTAGCAACGCTCTCTCTATTTAGCGTAAGCTATACTTACTAACCCCTAAGGGGCCTAGGCTACCTCTACCTTAATAGTGCGGAGGACCTGCTTAAAGAAGGGCTACTCTATAGGGTATATAATAACCTACCTAGCTTCTACTACTAAGTCTACTTACTTAGCTATAATATAATAGCGAGTATCCGCTATAGGGGTATTAATAAGAGCTCTCTTAAGGGCTATACTAATAATATACTCTCTATATATAATAGAGTAGTTAAAGAAGGAGTAGGTTTTATTAATTATATTAATACTAAACTCTCTAGTAAGCTCTCCTATATTATTAATATTAAAGGGCGTGCCTCGCGCAGGCTTAGCGGTTTTATATATAGGGTCTAGTACTAATATAGTTAAGGATTTATTATAGGTTAGATAAGGAAGAGGAAGAGGTATAAAGCCCTGCTCGTAGTAGTATAGCTTCTTATGCTTCTAGCTATAAGAACCTCTTAGGAAAGACCTCTTTAGTTAAGGAGTTACCTCTTATATAGTAGCGTTCGTAGCACTTTTAGTACCTTACTAGAAGGTCGACCTTTTAGGTTAAGAAGTTATCTTATATAGTAGCTTTTACCTTATTAGAAGGTTTAGCGAGGGCGTTACTACGAGAGCTTTAGTAGCCTATTTAGCTCTAATATAATTAGCCCTAGTATAGCGCGCGTCCGACTTTATAATATTTAGAGGGTTTACTTATAAGTAGTAGGAATATATAGGGTTCTTATATTATTTTCCTCAACTAGTAGAGGGTATAGGTTAAAATACCTATATAGTATTTCCTGAATTATACCTGCGAACTAGGTGAATTTGTTATAGTCTTTTTACAAAGGGGCTGCGGCGTAATTCCAAACTCAATACCCTATAGGACTTCTTTAATAACTTTATTACTATTTATATAAATAATATCTTAATTTACTCTAATAGAATAAGGGAAAACTATAAGAGGAAGGTCTAGGAGGTCCTCTAGATGCTAGTAGATATAGACCTAAACCTCGACGTTATAAAGTATAAGTTCTTAGTTAAGTAGGTTAAATATATAAGGTTTATTATAATAATAAGAGAAGGTCTCTCCTATAATCCTAAGAAACTCTAGGCGATTACTAAGTAGTTACCCCCTACCTCCCTAAAGGGGGTCTAGAGCTTCCTAGGGTTTATAAACTATTATAATATATTTATATTAGAATATAGAGATATTATTAGACTACGTATATTACTTACTAGGGAGAATATAATCTTCTAGTAGGGAGATAATTAAGAATAAGCCTTCTTATAGCTTAAGTAGCTTTTTAATACCTAGCTAGTACTATACTAGTTTAATTTAGAGGATAAGACTATTATTAAAACTAACTATTTAGGATTTATATTAAGAGGGGTGCTCTTATAAGTTAACTTAGAGGGTACTTAGTATCCTATAGCGTTCTACTTATAAAACCTCTTACCTATAGAATATAACTACCCTATCTATAATAAGGAGCTCCTAGTAGTCCTTTTTTTATCTATATATATAGAGGGTAGAGCTATTTAATATAACTACTTTTAAAGTACTAACTAATTACTAGGGGCTTAAATATTTTATAAAGAAGTAGCGCCTTATAGAGCGCTAGAGCTAGTAAGTAGAGGAGCTATCCTAGTATAATTTTACTATTAAATACTACCCTCGTAAGGAAGTAGTAGCTCTTAATACCCTCTCTTAGTAGGAATAGGACGCGCTATAAGGGTAGGATAATAAGTAGAAGTAGGGGAGGGTCTTATAGCTAATACTAAACCCCGCCTACCCCTATAAAGACCTTATAGTTAGCCCCCTAGTAAGGAGAAGTTAGAAGCGCTATACTAATATCCTAGATATTATAGTCTTTAATAGCAACCTTAAACTATAAGCGTTATAGCTAGAAACTATAAAGAAGGATATAATATATAAAGCTATATACTATATAATTACTTACTAGCTTTAGAGCTTCCTACTAGATATAAAAGCTAAGGTTTAAATTAATAAGTAGAATATTAATAGTTAGAGGAGACTAATATTTAGGGGGAAGCTATATATACCTAGCGGGGAGGATAATAATAACCTACTAGGGGAGCTCTATATAAAGATTATCTAATAGAGCTATAACTTAAGTATAACTACTTACCTAGGCTATAATAGCACGCTAGAAATAATAAGCTAGTAGTTTTATTAGCTAGGATAATTATAAATAGTATAGAGATTTATAAGGAACTATAATATCTATAGAGAGATATATATCTAGAGGTAAGCTAAGAGGGGCTTCCTAAAGCCCCTACTAGTACCTACCTAGTTATACTTAGACCTCTTAATAGACTTTATTATAGACTTACTACTTATAAAGGATAATACTAGCTAATACTTATAGGTTATAGTAGATAGGCTAGGTAAGTTAGTAATACTAGAGGAGATAGGTACTATAAAAGTAGAAGCTTATACCTACTAGTTCCTTACCTCTTACTTCTAATTCTATAGGTTCCTATAAAGTATTATTAGTAATTAAAATTCTAATTAAGTAAGCTACTTCTAGGCTAAATTCTACTATCTTACTAGTATAAGGAGGCTATTATATACTATATACTACCTATAGACTAATAGTAATACTAAGAGGTAAAACTAGGAGATATAAGCTATTTTATATATATTTATAACCTAGGTATAGGATAACGAGGGGTAGCTTGTACCTACTACCTAGCTAATATTATATAATAGGGTTAGTAATATAACTAAGCTCTTACTATTCTTCTTAGAATATATATACTATACTAACCCTATACCTCTAGTAGATAATATAATAGAAGAAGCCCCCTCTAGGGATATAATAGCTACTCTCTTAGTAATAAGATTATAAGAGGTAATAGACTTTATCTAAGTAGATATTATAGCTACCTAATAGTATAGCGAGGAGAATATAAACTAATATGAGACGCCTATAGAGGAGTACTAAGTAAGTAATAAGGTTTAGCTTTTAATAGCTAACTATAAAAGCCCTAGGCTTAATAAGAAGCTATTATAGTTATATTATAAATATATAGTAATTAGAGTCCTAAGCCTATACCTTATTAAGTAAGATATACCTAGTAATATCTACCTAAGGTTCTATATAAACCTCCTCTAGAGGGTACTAGAGGACCCCTTACCCGCGTAGATAAGGATAGATCCCTAGCTACTACTAATTATAACTAATAATAGCGAATTCGACTAGTATATAGAGGAGATATATATAATATAATAGAAGGTAGTTAGGTAAGAGTAGAGGCGCGAGGTCCTAGTTAAGTAGGAGGGGTATATAAAGCCTATCTAGGAGCTTATAGAGGCTATTATAGAGACCGCTATAGTAAATAGGTATAAAGCCTTATATAAACTAGTTATAAATAATAATAGCAACTTAGCCTACGCCTAGGGGGGGACTAGCTAGGAGGGGGGATAGTATTATAAGCTACGCCTAAGTTAAGCTTACCTAGGCTTTTACTTAGGTTTACTACCTTAAGGAGCTACCTAGGGCTTACCTAGGGCTTACCTAGTTATTCCCTATAGACTAGTGAAATCTCTACTAGAGAGGAAAACTTCTACTTTTCCTCTTTAGCTTAAATAAATAGTATTATAGCGAGATCTTATTAAATAAACTTAGGTCTAACCCCTCGCACTAGCTACCCTATATACTTATAAGTTCTCCTATTTATATAACGAGCTTTAGGAGGAGGGTATTATAAGACCCTCTATTAAATAACTAATAAATGTTATAATATAAGCTATATTATTATTTAAACTGCTCCTATTATTATTATTATAGCTAGTAAGGCGCAGGGCCCTCCTAGCGCGCTAACTCCCTTATAAGTAGATTACTCCCCTTATTATAGCTATAGCTAGGCCTCCTTAAATAGGCTACTCCTTATATTACTAAGTAGACTGCTCCCCCTCTTCTTATTATTCTATAGCTGGCGCTATATAGGATCCCTAGAGCGCTACTCCTCTTATTATATTTAGTTTTAAATAGCTTTACTTTACTTTATATTTAGCCTTAAGGGATATTATAAAGCTAGGGGGGTATATTATATGGGATAGGGCCTACTTATATAGTTATATATAGTCCTACCCGTTCTAGAGCGGGTATATATATCCCTTCGGTCTATATACCCCTATTTAGAGAGACTTCTTTATATCTATACTATATATATAGATAGTTCGATATATGGACACCGATATACACACTCCTTCGTTATAGACTTCGTCCCATATGCCCTTCTTCACGACGACCCTCCCCTTGAGCGCTTGCAGCCATCGCGACACGAGAGATGCCTGGTTCGATTGGATGCTCTGTTGGTCCAAGGTTGCATCCAAGTTTTACTGCTGTTGGTTGCCTGACAAGGGTGTGCAATGTATCCGTACGATGTAAACCCCGGATGCGGAAACCATCGGCAACGGCCCGCACTGCGGCCAAGGGCCGAGGCCGCCGGGCTGAGCGTGTTGGGACATGGAGTTAGTTTGATCCTGATAAAGTATTAAGAGAACACCGCTTACAACGATTTCGCCATTTTCGAAGCCCACTCACTCCGGAGCATTGCACCGTTTGGTACGATCAACCCGCCCGTCGTTTCATTCAGTCCAGATTAAGCTTAATCGCGTCAGGAACTCGGCTGGCAAGTCTGGTGTGGGCGAAATCCAACCCTCACGAGTCACAATGACTATCAAACCGAAGCTTGTCCACCTCAAGACCCAGCCGCAGGCAGAAGTACTTCAACGGGGCAACATGTAGTATCCTTGCTGCCAAACTCCAGGCGACGTATACTAACCGCGCTTAGGATGCTGGCCCACAGACTCACAAAGGGCCCTTCGCGATGCTTGGATAATTTTCCCGTGCCTGCCGCGACCTGAAGGTAAAAATTGGCTGCTACAATGACACATGTATAGAGTGACGAAAATGAGATGTTATGACCGAAGCCCCTGTACGTGTAGAATCTGCAAGGGGCTGCTGGGATGAAGTTACTCCTGCATTCAAATTGGATCTTTGATTTATGGATCTCAACTGTCAGCCATGATCAGTCTCGACTTCGTGGCAGGCTGAATCCATTCACAACGAGGAAGCTTCAAAGAAGCAACTCTCAGGCGCAGCAAGGCTCGATTGCTTCTAACGCCGGTTCCAATCCTGTATATTCGAAATCCGCAGACTACCTCCCTGATGTGGATATGGATGTGGGTGGTTATGGCGAGTTCAAGGGTCCAGGTCTAACTAGGAGGAGAAGCACGCAACTTCAAAGCACGAATGGGGCGGGCAGAGTCTAACGCTGTTTGATGAGATAGAGGGAGTGAATAGAAGTCGGGTTGTGCACTGCTTTTGATTGAAATCCAGGCGTCCTGCTATATTGTTTGCTCTTCAAATCTGATCCTCCAATGCTCCATACTATCACTTTGTATTTGTCAAGCACCATGAGATTGCTAATCCCTCTTCTTATTGTAATCCTATCATGGGCACACAAAGTCCATTCAAGGGCGGCGTTTGCTCACTTTATGGTAAGCCAGATCTCCTATCTCTCTGGAGGCGTTGAAATACTACTTGGACGCTGACCTGATTTTGTACGCAGGTCGGCAACACAGAGCACTACTCAGCATCGGACTGGATCGACGACATGAAACTGGCCCAGGAAGCCCACATCAACGCCTTTGCACTCAATATGGCTAAGGGAGAGCCTATGAACGTCAAGGCTATAGCAGATGCATTCTTGTTGAGAAACGTCCTATAGGGCCATATTTATAGTTACTAAAGAGCTTGTTCTATTATAACGAGAGTGGCTATAACGTGGTTACTTATAACTATAGTTAGAGGAATAACCTCTAGAAAAAGGTCGCTCTAGAGCTAATATTAGTTACATACTACGCTAGGAATAGGTAATACTAAAGGTATTATAATATACCCCCTTAGATATAGTAGTAGCTAGGCCTCTGGCCACTGCATAGTGATTTTACCTGCTCAAGTGCAATAGACCTTCTAACTCCGCGCCTCCTGATAATATATAGCCTTCGGTCACGTGATCATAACTTTCCTAACCACAGCCGCACTTATACGTGCCTATAGCCTCACGATCTTTAACTTTATATTAATAATAACGTAGTTTTTAATTATTTAATAGACTATAAAACTATTAACTTTTCCTCTTATATACTACCCGCGCCGCTATTAAATACCGCCTCTATTACCGCTTTATCCGCTAGAAGTCGTTACTATCTTTACTATGCTATCGTTAGTAACGCTCTCTCTATATTAAAGTAGTTAGTATAAGCTATACTTACTAACGTTTACCTAGGCTACCTAGGCTACCTCTACCTTAGTAATATAGAGGACCTGCTTAAAAAAGGGCTACTCTATAGGGTGCGTAATAACCTACTAAACTTCCACTACTAAGTTTACTTACTTAGCTCTAATACTATCGCGCCTTATAGAGTCCCCTATAGGGGTATTAAAATAAGCCCTCTTAAGGGCTATACTAATAATATACTCTCTATATATAGCGGAGTAGTTAATAAAGGAGCGGGTTTTATTAATTATATCGAGGCTAAACTCTCTAGTAATCCCCTCTATATTATTTATACTAAAAGGTATACCTTACTCAGGCTTAGCGTATTTATATATAGGGTCTAGTACTAATATAATTAAGGATTTATTATAGGTTATAGGTATACCTAGGACTTCGTGGATAAGGATAAGGAAGAGGGAGAGGTATAAAGCCCTGCTTATAGCAGAGCTTCTTATGCTTCTAGCTATAAGAACCTCTTAGGAAAGACCTCTTTAGTTAAGGAGTTACCTCTTATATAGTAGTATTCGCAGCACCTTGCTAGAAGGTCGACCTTTTAGGTTAAGGAGTTATCTCGTATAGTAGCTTTGCTATAAGAGCCTTAGTAGCCCGTTCGGCTCCGATATAATTAGCCCCGGTGCGGCGTGCATCTGACTTTATGCGAGGGTTTGCTTGCGAGTAGTAGGAACGTATAGGGTTCCTATATTATTTTCCTTAACTAGTAGAGGGTATAGGTTAAAATACCTATATAGTATTTCCCGAATTATACCTGCGAACTAGGTGAATTTGTTATAGTCTTTTTGCAAAGGGGCTGCGGCGTAATTCCGAGCTCAATAGTAGTAGCTAGAAAAGCGCCTAACTACGTAATATCCCTTAACATACCTAAATATAAAGTAATATATCTATAAATAACCTATTAATAAGCCTATTTATAAAAGAGATAATAAAGTAAAGTCGTTTATATTAGGTATAAGCGAAGTATAAATAGTTATAGTTTTCTACTTTTATAACTATTGCTATTATTATTATAATACCCTTTATTTACTAACTCTTACTAATAGTACTAGAATCTATTATCTCTTATTAGCTTAGGTAGGGTAGCTACTATTGCGTTAATTTTAAATATAATAACCTAGCTACCCTCCTACCTTCTTAACTCTTCTCTATATATAATATAATAACCCTATATATACTTAACTTTAGTTCTAATAATAACTTTATTATTTATATGCGCGTGCGTGCGCTTATATCGCGAGACGATCTTAAAGCTATTATAATATACTAATATATTTATAAATACCTCCTAAAAAGAAGACTAGTTAGGCTATAGCCCTTAAGAGGGCGCGCGCTACTAAAGGTAAGAATAAAGCTAGGGGTAGAGGGGCGCGCCCTCCTCCCCTAGAGTGTAATAGTAAGGTTATATATATATTATTCCTTCTTATTATTAATATATAATATACTAATATATTATATAATAAGTAGAAGGAAATAGAAGTAACTTATAGAGAGTAGCTCTAAGGGTAAGGGTTTATAGCTTAAGAAGCCCTAGGGTTACCCTCTTAAGTAATCTAAGAGGATAGCTCCTAGTTAGTTATAATCCTTTTATTATTATTACTATATATTAGAATATTACTAACCTCGTTATTATTATAATCCCTAAAGAGATAGATAAGGAGGAGGGTATTAATAAGGGTAATCTAGAGCCCCCTCCTAGCCCTCCTCCCCTTAGTAAAGGCTTAGAAGCGGAGTTAGTACCCCTATTTAATAAGTGCTACTTTTAGTATATTTTAAGCGAGCTCTTAGGCTTATTAGATAGAAGGTTCTTACTTAGTATAGTAGGTAAGTATAATTACTATTATAAGGGTAAGGTACTATATTAATAAGTAAGCGCCCCTATTACTATTATAGCTTATTAATATATTAAAACTAAGACTTTAGATAACCTAGTAGTTAGAAAGGTAAGATTCTATACGCGCTTCGTTTTTATAACTATCTTCTAATATAACTTATAAACCCTTACTTATTAGAGAGCTACGCTCTGGGAGGCTATTACTACCTAGAAGGGGGAGATCGTAGTAGTAAAGAAGGGTAGTAATAATAAGGGTTTAGGAAGGGCTCCTAAGGTAATAGGCGGTTCTAGTATATATAGCGTTATTACTCTATCTCCCGCCCTAGTTCTATTTAGAACCCTAGCAGCTAGCGCGGGCATACCTATACCTCGTCCGCCTACTAGTAATATAGCTATTATAATATGCTATATAGTTAATAGTCTTATTAGCACGTATTTACTAGAAGTATTACTACCCTTATATAATATCCTAATAGATTAGTATAAGCAAATCCTCTAAGGTTAAGTAGTAGAAAATTAGCGTTTTAGGATAGCACTTAAGGGTATATTATATTCTTTTTACTCCTATAAGAGTAACTTTAAGCTCCCTAGCTAGTAAGCTATAAATTAATTAAAAGTTAAGCGCTACTAGCCCTCTTATACCTATTTAGAGCATCCCTTATTTATTATAATTATTCTCTATATATCTTTTAGATTAAGGAGCGAATAGAAGTATTTAAATTTCTTATAGTTAAGGATATTTATAAGATTATTAGCTAGTATCTTATTCTTTAATATATATACTACGCTAAACGATCCTCTAGCATATTCTTATTATAGCTATATATTCTAAATATTAATATACTATAGCTTAGTTAATATCTATTCCTTTTTGCTTATTATAAGACGAATTATCTATTAGTTATTATAGTAAATCTTTTAAATATTACTAAGTTTAAGAGCGATATCCCTAAATAGCTTCTAAAGAGCGATTATCTCCTTAGTAGTATATTCTAAGCTTAGAAGCTCCGCTTCTATTATTAACGTTATAACTATAGCTTATAAAGTAGCTTTCTACTAGATTAGTCCTCTAAAGAGCGAGATTATATACCCTTAAGACAGCCTCCGCGTCTCCTTATTATTTATAAATAAAGTAATACTTATAATTAGTAGTACCTATCTATCCCTAGAGTTACTAAAGCGTATTATAAGGTAATAAGTATAATATAGGTATTATATAACCTAGTTAGTAGTAATATAGTAATAAGGAGCGGGGTTCGTTAGGAATCTTAAGAGTAGAGAATATATAAAAGCGATATTAAGTTAGATTATAATAATAATATAGAGTATAGAGCTAATCTTCTCTTAAAAACTCTTTACCTCTAATAGTCTTACTACTATTTTAATCTTTGGGAGTAGTAGGTTTAGAAGGGGGGTTATTAGTACTCTTAAGTTAAGTAAATCGAACTTCTTTATAATCCGCTTAATATATTAGTTATAATAAAAGTATATCTTTTATATAGCTTAGTTATAGATAACCCTAATTCTGAGATAGTACTTAACTAGGCCTTATTCCTTTAACTTATATACTTCCTTTAAGCTAGTAATTACCCTTTATACTACTTCTTTATAGTTCTTATAAAATAGGATAAGGAAGTTATTTATATAGAAGATAATAAGGACCCTCTTTTTAGTTAACTAGAAGAGATATAGGTCTTTATTTATAAGTATAAGGCCTAGATACTAAAGGGTTAAGGAGAACTCCTTATACTAGAGTAGTAGTATATCCCTTAGCTTATAGAGCGCGTAGAGTAGTTTAATATACTTTCTAGGCTAGTTAAAGCTATCTAGTAACTTATAAATAATTACGTCTTTATTTAGGTCCTAAGAGGCGTTTAGGAATATATTAATAACGTCGAATTATTTAACTTCGAGGTTGAATTATATAGTAATTACTATTACTACCCTAAAGGTATAGGTAGCGAGGGTCGCTATATAAATCTATTTAAGAGGCGACTTCTCTTACTAATTGCCTTATATATAGATCCTTGCTTTATACTAGTTAAGGACGTTATCCTTATTAAATTTATATATAAATACCTATTTTAAAGGGAGTAACCTCTTTATTATTATCTCTTAATTAATAACGCGCTATATATTTATTTACTATAATTTACCTATCTTAACCTTAGCTACTTCTTTAAAGCGAGTTCAGAGCGCTTATAAGAGGTTTAAAAGTTCCTTTTATAAGCGTAGTAGCTTAGTAAGGTTATTAATAGTAAGATATTCGCAGATTATTATAGTTATATAAGCAGGCTTCGCGCTATAAATAGTAATTTAAATATAGCTATAGAGTATATAATACCTTATACTAGCTTTTAAAAAGGCCTTCTACTAATTAGGTATAAAGGTCTTAAAGAAGCTAGATACTTACTCCTACTCTATATAATACTATAATAAGAACTAGTAACTAGAGCGGGATTCGCTCTCTATTATTCCTAATGATAGGTTACTAAGTAATAGATTATATAGTTATTAGGTTTTGTCACGAACAGCGAATAGATAAAGGTTAACACACTTTAATTACGCTATATTAAGTGGATTCTGCGTTAAAGAAGCGGAAAGTCTAACTATAAGCTAGCGCAGCCCCGGAAGGCTAAAGAGTCGCTTAGTAATCACATAACCCGCAAGTCATATAACCTGCAAGTCACGTAACTACTAGTTATATAACCTGAAATTCAGGGAGGTCTAACCTAGCGCCGTGATATTACCCCCCCTTTACTAGCGTTACTATCCGTAGTAACTAATCTATTACTATATAAGCATTCCTCTAGTAGTATCCTCCTTATCTATACTTACGCTAGGGCGTTATTATTATCTATAGTAGCGGGGTCCTCGTCTTATATAGTAGCTAAGAGCTAAGCTAAAAGGTATTTTAGTAGTCCTACTACTATTAGGTTAGTAGTATAGAAGTCCTATAGCGCTATAGGGGCGTGCTTAGAACTCTTCGCATTATACTAAGTAGGATTATAATTATAGCCCTTCTAGTTAGCGCGATATTATAACTATTTTTAGTATAACTAGCTAGTAGTTATATATATAACCTTATATTCTAGCTTATAATTAAACTAATTAAACTTAATAAGGGGTAATAAGGTTTTAAACTAGCTTAGAAGAGGATCGCTAGTAGCCTTCTAGAGCTTACTTAGGTAGAATATAGGGTAGTAGTTATATTCCTTTAGTAAGTCTAATATCTATATCCCCCTAGGCCCTATAGCCTTAATTAGCTATAAGCTATCCTATAGTATTAATAGCTTTAAAGAGTTTTCTTAGCGCTATCCCTCTATTAATATATAAATAGAGTTACCTATAGCTAAGTTATTAGGTTAGTAATAGCGACTTATAGTATAGGTATAATATTACTAAGCTATAGCTATATTCCCTTTTATAATATCCTAAATATAATAGAGGTTTTATACTAACTACTAGGCGTCGCCCTAGTTAATTTTTTCCTTAGTTATTAAGAGCTTCTATATATATTAATCCTAGTTAAAACTTATCTATAGTAGGTATCCTCGCTTAATTTTAAATAATATAAGCCCTATAGTTTTATTTAGTAATACTACTTAGGCGAAGTCTATAGTAGGGAGTATTTCGCTCTAGTTATCGTAGAATTAGTTTATCTATAGGTATAAGTATTAAGTTAGGTATTAGTTAAGAATTTCTATTTACCTATTAGTTTTAGTATAACTTACTATACTTAATTATATAATTATACTATATATCTTATAGAGCTCGTTCTAGAAGTTAGAAGTAAACTAAAGGCCCCTATTAGATATAATCGTAGTAGGGAAACCTATATACTAGAAGATATAAGTATAATATAGCTAGGTAAGGTCCCGCGCTATAATAGTCTTATAATAAGAGAGGGAGACTATCTTCTTTAAGAGGCGGTATATTATAATAAATATATTATTATACTTATAGTAGTTAGGTAAGTAGGATATAAAATCTATTATAATATGCTCCTAAGGGTACTTTAGTATTAGTAGGGGTTTTAACTCGTCTGGAGGCTTATCTCTTAGCTTTTATACTTAGTAGTAGGTATAATAATTATAAATATACTACTTAATATTAGTAGTTAGGCGGGGCTAGTAGTAGTATTCCTTTAGGAGTTTAATAGTCTTATTCTAACGTAGGTACGCTATAAGCCCTTAAATATAAGCTTTATAAATTAACTTTATATATAGGTCTTCTTTCTCTAGTATTATAAGCTTCCTATCTATAGTTAAGAGCCCTTTATATATTCTCTAGCGTGGCCTCTAGCTACTGCATAGTGATTTTACCTGCTCAAGTGCAACAGACCTTCTAACTCCGCGCCTCCTAATAATATATAGCCTTCGGTTATGTAATTATAACTTTCCTAACTATAGCTGCACTTATACGTGCCTATTATACTAGATAGCCTCACGATCTTTAACTTTATATTAATAATAACGTGGTTTTTAATTATTTAAACTACGAAACTATTAACTTTTCCTCTCGTATACTACCTATACTGCTATTAAATACTGCCTCTATTACTGCTTTATCCGCTAGAAGTCGTTACTATCTTTATAACGCTCTCTCTATATTAAAGTAGTTAGCGCAAGCCGTACTTATTAATATTTAAGCCCTAAGGGGCCTAGGCTGCCTCTGCCTTAATAGTACAGAGGACCTACTTAAAGAAGGGCTACTCTATAGGGTATATAATAACCTACCTAGCTTCTACTACTAAGTCTACTTACTTAGCTATAATATAATAGTAAGTATCCCCTCTAGGGGTATTAATAAGAGCCCTCTTAAGGGCTATATTAATAATATACTCTCTATATATAACGGAGTAGTTAAAGAAAGAGCGGGTTTTATTAATTATATTAATACTAAACTCTCTAGTAAGCTCTCGCGCGTTATTAGTATTAAAGGGCGTGCCTCGCGCAGGCTTAGCGTTTTTATATATAGGGTTTAGTACTAATATAGTTAAGGATTTATTATAGGTTAGATAAGGATAAGGAAGAGGGAGAGGTATAAAGCCCTGCTTATAGTAGCAGAGCTTCTTATACTTCTAGCTATAAGAACCTCTTAGGAAAGACCTCTTTAGTTAAGGAGTTACCTCTTATATAGTAGTATTTACCTTACTAGAAGGTCGACCTTTTAGGTTAAGGAGTTATCTTATATAGTAGCTTTCGTAGCACCTTTAGTACCTTACTCGAAGGTCGACCTTTTGGGTTAAGGAGTTATCTCATATAGTAGCTTTTATAGCGCCTTACTAGAAGGTTTAGCGAGGGCGTTGCCACGAGAGCCTTAGTAGCCTATTCAGCTCTAATATAATTAGCCCTAGTGTAGCGCGTATCCGACTCTATACGAGGGTTTGCTTATAAGTAGTAGGAATATATAGGGTTCCTATATTATTTTCCTTAACTAGTAGAGGGTATAGGTTAAAATACCTATATAGTATTTCCCGAATTATGCCTACGAACTAGGTGAATTTGTTATAGTCTTTTTGCAAAGGGGCTGCGGCGTAATTCCGAGCTTAATATTCTCTAGCGTTCTCTTTTAGTAGCTATAAGTACTTTTAGTAACTTAAGCGATAATATATTAAGTTTATAATTTAACTAAAGGATATACCTAACTAATAGGTAACCTTTTAACTTATCCTCTAGCTCTAGAGTATTAATAGTTACTATAGGGCGACTTAGAGCGGATTTAAGTAGTTAGTATAGTTCGCTCGCTACCTCTAGGGATAAGTAGATAAGTAGTAGTAGTACTTAGGTATAGTTAGACTTATAGATAGCTTATTATATTTAGAGGTCTTCGTTCTTTTATAATAGGGTATTAGCTAGCACGTTTTTATACCCCGGGTAATACTAGATATAGAAATTAAAACTAGCTAAGATACCTAACTAATAGGCTTAGTAGATATTTAGGAGCTACTTAGTTATAAAGTAGAGTAGTAATTAGTAGTTTATAATAACCTCGAAATACTAGGTAGCTATAGAGAGTTTAGCTCTCTACTTCTCTAGCGCTAGAATAATTACTATTATCTTATAGTTATAAATAGGGTAGTTTATCTCTATTAGTAATATTATCTTTAAGAAATAGGCTATAAGGTACTATAAGCTATTATTAGTTTATTGTTAGAGGATGGTAGTAATATAAACTAATTTAGAGGCGTCCGTCTTAATATAGGTAGGTAGTTCGGGCTTCTAGTAGTATAGGATAGGGACTAATATTAGGGCCTCTTTTAGTATTATAAATACTACTATATAGTTACTATTAAAGTTAAATTAGGCGCCTTTAGCTATAAGTTTAGTAAGTAGCCTAGTAATCTTCCTATAATTCGTAATAAATTAGTAGTAGAAGTTATAGAACCCTAAGAAGGACTAAACGCTACGTATTATAGTTAGTAGCTACTAGTCCCTTACTATAGAAACCTTCTCAGGGTCAGGGCTAATCCCTTTAGTTATAATAATAAACCTAAGGTAGCGCGTTATAGTTATACTAAATTCGCACTTCTTAATATTAGCCTAAAGCCCTACTTAGGATAGCTAATTAAGGACCTTTTTAATATATTCTTTATACTAGAGGGGGTCCTCTAAGTAAACTAAGATATTATCTATATATATTATATAGAAGTTATCTAGGTACTCTATAAGTATATCGTTTATATACCGTTAGTACGTCGCTAGGCTATTATAAAGCCTAAAGGGCAGAACCTTATAGTTATAGGAGCTATAGCGGGTATAGAACGTTACTAAGTCCTCTAAGTCGGGGTAAATACGGATTTAGTAAAACGCCTAGCGGATATCGATCTTTATAAGTAACCTAGCTTAGCTAATATAACTTAGTATTTTATTAATTAAAAGTAGTAGGTACTAGTCCTTCTTAGTAAATCTATTTAGCTTTTAAAAGTTAATATAAAACCTTAAGTATCTATTAGCTTTTTAAATAAATAGTATTAGGGATATAAATAGAATATTACCTAGTATTATAAAGCTCTTTTTTAGGTTCTTAAGGAGATATTATTAGGTAGCCTCGAGTTCTAGTAAGGATTACTTATATAATAAGTAGAAAGTTAGCTACTCCTCTATACTAGGCTCTAGTTTAATCTAGTAGTTTTAAGAGTAGTAAGGAGATAAAGCGTTACTAGCTATCTTACTAAAGTAGTCCCTCTAGCCCTAAAGATAGGGGGGGAGTCTCTCCTTTACTAGTTATTAATTCTTAGCTTTATTAACTTCTAATAGGCTAATAGCTCTTTCTTCTTCCTCTTGCTTATCTATAATTCTTAGATCGAGGTTATATAGTAATATAAAGCCTAATTTAATATTAGTATATCTTAGGTTCCTCTTAAACCCTATAGTACTAATAAGCGCTATATTAAGATTCCTCCTTGCTTACTAAGCCTCGAGGGTAAGGGGTTTAGGCTTCTAATACTATATAAGCTAGGTCTAATCCGTAGTTAGTATTCCTTTTAATACTATATTTATTTTCTATAAGTTATTATTATATCCTAAGTCCCTAGGCGCTATACTTTGCTATAGAACTTTTCTAGGAGCCTTTATCTTATTTACTATAGCTTTCTAGGCGTTATAAAGCTATTCTTTAGCTTTAAATATAGCTTAGTAGTATTTAGTATTAAGTTAATACTCTAGATCGATTTTAGTAGGTTAGAGGAGGTCCTTAGCGTTATATATAATTATTCAGGGGAGGTCCTAGGCTATAGGGGTATTGCTTAGTTAGTATAAGCGCTAATAGCATATATCTATGCTAATATTATAGTAATTAAACTATAAGTAGCTAAGGATAAGGTTATATCTCCCTATATTAAGTTAGAGGAGGAGTATTTATATTAATTCTTAGCGGTCTACTTATATATAGGTCGTCTATACCTTAGTTATAGTATCTAATAGCTCTCTATTAAACCTAGTAGCTAGGATAGGGTACTATAGCTTATTATATTTATTATAATAAAAATCCCTTAATAAGGGGGTTATATAAGTATTTATAAAAGCGTAGCTATTTACTCTAATATTAAGAAGGGCCTTAAGGCGAATACTATATCTATTATAGACTAGGACTAACTCTTTCTCTAGTAGCTTATTACTAACTAGTTATTATAGGTTAATAGATACTATTACTAATTACTAATCTCTTTAGGTCTCCCCTAGTAAGGAGTTTATTTTTACTAGGGGCTTTAGGTTTCTACTAGCTCTAGGTTACTATTAGTAGCCTTAGTAGGCTTAGTAATACTTATAGTAGCTCTAGCCCTCTTATAGGGGTAATCCTGCGAGGTATAGCTAGTATTATTATAAATAAAACAGGCGCCCTAGTTATAGAGCTTCTTATATAAAGCCTTAGGGATATAGCCCTAGTTAGTATAAGCTTAAGCACGAGGGTTCTCTCTACTAGAGGGTTTAGCGCGGGCCGCTAGGGCAGGGCCTTATATAGTAGTTTAGTTAGCTAAATAGGTATTAAGAGGTGCTATAATATAGGCTATAGTATAGACCTAGGTAGTATAATCCTAGAAGTTAAGGGTACTATTAATATAATAAATAGAGTACTAGTTCTAGAGGGAGGGAGGTAGGTAGCTTCTTATAGAACTTCGAGCGCTACTAAGACTCTAGGAGCTTAGCTTTATAAGTAAGTTTAGTAAAGGTTACTCGCTTAACCTAAACGTCCTTAAATAAGATAATAAGGGTATTAAGCTTTATCTAAGCCTTATTATACTAAACTAGGTTTATAAAGATACCCTTTAGCTTTTTAATAAGCTATTCTACTATAATAATTTAAAAGGGGTTACTTAAGAGGAGAGGGGATAGAATATTATAAGTAGTTCCTCTAAGGCGCGAGAGTATATACTTAAAGCGTTAGGATTTACTATAATACTCCCTATTATTAAGATATATCTTAATATAAAAAAGCTAGGTTTTAAATTTTAGGTACTTAGGATTAGTACCCTTAGTACCTATAAAGATAGGGACTTTAGGTATCTTAGTAGGGCGGGTACTACTATAGCTAGTAGTTAATATAAGCAAGCTAGAGCAGACCTAACTCTCGAGGTGCGTTATTTAGTTGAGGATTACCTAAAGCGTAGTATTATTACTAGAGGGAGGGCTTATAGGGGGGGGGCGTAGTAGTTATATTATATTTAAAGCGCTCAAGCAGGGCTTTATTAATATCCCTTACTTTATTACGCTCCTTAGTAATAGTAAAAGTATTATATTAGGCCTAATTACGCTCCTCTTAATAACGCTTAAGTATAGCAGGTTACTTAGCGTTATTAATAGTAGCGTAGGTATCCTCTAAGCGCTCCTAGAGCTCTTAATTCTTATATTCTAGGTATAGAGCCGTATTATATAGTATATAAAGGTTATTACTAATAGTAGTATATCTAGTATATAACGCTTAAGATTTAGTACCTTAAGTAGCCCTTTTCACAAGCTAGTCTTAAATCTAAGTAAGGGTTAAGTTAGGGTTATTCTAGAATAGCTATATTATATTATTAAGGGTAAGGGTAATCTTCTAGCCCTTACCTAGGTAATTATACTTAATAATAAGGAGGTTAGGGAACTTCTATAGCTTAGTAATAGCGCTCTAGGCTAAGCTCTTATATCCCTCTATATTAAGGTTTATAAATAGGCTTTTAATATGCTACTTATATATAGGTTTATTTACGTTAAAAGCCTTTAGGTCCTCGTATAGTAGAGTATTATAGTTAGGTAGCGTAGTATAGTAGGATTAAAGGGTTTTAATATAAAGCTCTAGGAGCCTCCTAATATTAAGTATAAGTATAATCGCAGCCTTATAACTATAGCTAGCTAGTTACGACTCGTTTAGTATATTAAAGATAAAGTAGAGGGGGGGTATTAATTAATTTTAGGTCGGTTAGTTAGTATAGATTAGTTAGCTTAGCGCTTAATTAGGTACTATACTTATATTAGTTAATTAATAGGGTTAGGGTAGTAGTTAGTTAAGATATTATACTTCTATCTCTAGAGAATAGATAGATAAACGTAGAATAGTATTATAAATAGCGAATAGATAAAGGTTAATATACTTTAATTACGCTATATTAAGTAGATTCTACGTTAAAGAAGTAGAAAGTCTAACTATAGGCTAGCGTAGCCCTAGATAGCTAAAGAGTTGCTAAGTAATCACATAACCCGCAAGTCACGTGACCGCTAGTCACCTGACCCGAAATTCAGGGAGGTCTAACCTAGCGCCGTGACACTTTAATAGGTTTAGCTATAGTCCTCCTAGTTATATACCTAGTTAGACCTCTATTTAATATTAGCCCTCTCTTCTCTATCCTAGTATAGCTATACTAGTAGATTTAAGGGCTTCCTATCTAAAGGTTTATTCTTATTACTCTTACTTACTTTAGAAATATATTATAAAATAAGGAGTAATTTAATTATAATATAATCCTCGATCTATTCCCCTTTAGTATTAACTTCTCTAATAGCTTTATATATATAATTTACTTCTAATATATATACTATGCTTATTACTCTATTTATTAGGGCTAGCCTTTTATCTAGCTCTAGTATAGAATTAGGGAATAATAGCTACCCCCCCTTCTAACTTACCTATCCCTTTAGAAGTTTTAGGATTCTTCTATTTAGAGACTTAGTTATAGGAATAAGGGTTAGTATAAGTAACTATTTAGTTATAAGTATTAATATAGC
>JAVHLU010002148.1:0-21006 GCA_036785755.1 Colletotrichum ledebouriae
TATAGCGGAGTAGTTAATAAAGGAGCGGGTTTTATTAATTATATCGAGGCTAAACTCTCTAGTAATCCCCTCTATATTATTTATACTAAAGGGCGTACCTCGCTTAGGCTTAGTATATTTATATATAAGGTTTAGTATTAATATAGTTAAGGGATAAGGATAAGGAAGAGTGAGAGGTATAAAGCCCTACTTATAGTAGTAGAGCTTCTTATACTTCTAGCTATAAGAACCTCTTAGGAAAGACCTCTTTAGTTAAAGAGTTACCTCTTATATAGTAGTCTTCGTAGTACCTTACTAGAAGGTCGACCTTTTAGGTTAAGGAGTTATCTTATATAGTAGCTTTCGCAGCACCTTGCTAGAAGGTTTAGGAGGGCGTTGCTACGAGAGCCTTAGTAGCCCGTTTAGCTCCGATATAATTAGCCCCGGTATAGCGCGCGTCTAACTTTATAATATTTAGAGGGTTTGCTTGCGAGTAGTAGGAACGTATAGGGTTCCTATATTATTTTCCTTAACTAGTAGAGGGTATAGGTTAAAATACCTATATAGTATTTCCCGAATTATACCTGCGAACTAGGTGAATTTATTATAGTCTTTTTGCGAAGGGGCTGCGGCGTAATTCCGAGCTTAATATAAGTATAGCTATAGTTAGGAAAGGATCACGTGACCAAAGGCTATATATTATTAGGAGGCGCGGAGTTAGAAGGTCTATTATACTTAAGCAGGTAAAATTACTATATAGTAGCTAGAGGCCTAAGGCTATAGTTTAGGTATTCCCTTAAGACTAGGACGTCTTAAAGAGTGAAAAGTGCACTTTCTTTATATTCAACCTAATTATATTGTTTCTTAGCTTCTTCTATTATTAAGCTCGGAATTACGCTGCAGCCCCTTTATAAAAAGACTATAACAAATTCACCTAGTTCGCAGGTATAATTTAGGAAATACTATATAGGTATCTTAACCTATACCCTCTACTAGTTAAGGAAAATAATATAGGAACCCTATACGTTCCTACTACTTATAAGCAAACCCTCTAAATATCACTATATAGAGTCGGACGCGCGCCGCACTAGGGCTAATTATATTAGAGCTAAATAGGCTACTAAGGCTCTCATAGCCTAGAAACGCCCTTATTAAACCTTCTAATAAGGCGCTATAAAAGCTACTATATGAGATAACTCCTTAACCTAAAAGGTCGACCTTTAAGTAAGGTACTAAAGGTGCTACGAAAGCTATTATATAAAATAACTCCTTAACCTAAAAGGTTAACCTTCTAATAAGGTAAACGCTACTATATAAGAGGTAATTCCTTAACTAAAGAGGTCTTTCCTAAGAGGTTCTTATAGCTAGAAGTATAAGAAGCTCTACTACTATAAGTAGGACCTTATACCTCTCCCTCTTCCTTATCCCTTAACTATATTAATACTAGACCCTATATATAAAAGTACTAAGCTTATATAAGGTATGCCCTTTAATACTAATAACGCGCAAGAGCTTACTAGAGAGTTTAGTATTAATATAATTTATAAAACCCGCTCCTTCTTTAACTACTCTATTATATATAGAGAGTATATTATTAATATAGCTCTTAAGAGGGCTCTTATTAATACCCCTAGAGGGGATATTTACTATTATATTATAGCTAAGTAAGTAGACTTAGTAGTAGAAGCTAGGTAGGTTATTATATATCCTATAGAGTAGCCCTTCTTTAAGCAGGTCCTCTATACTATTAAGGCAGAAGTAGCCTAGGCCCCTTAGGGGTTAGTAAGTATAGCTTGCGCTAACTGCTTTAATATAGAGAGAGCGTTGCTAATAATAGTATAGCTAGCGGATAAAGTAGTAATAGAGGTAGTATTAGTAGTGCGGGTAGTGCGCGAGAGGAAAAGTCGATAGTTTCGTAGTTTAAATAATTAAAAACCACGTTATTATTAATATAAAGTTAAAGATCGTGAGGCTATCTAGTATAATAGGCATATATAAGTATAGCTATAGTTAGGAAAGTTACGATCACGTGACCGAAGGCTATATATTATCAGGAGGCGCGGAGTTAGAAGGTCTATTATACTTAAGTAGGTAAAATTACTATATAGTAGCTAGAGGCCTAAGGCTATAGCTTAGGTATTCCCTTAAGACTAGGACGTCTTAAAGAGTGAAAAGTGCACTTTCTTTATATTCAACCTAATTATATTGTTTCTTAGCTTCTTCTATTATAGAGGGGAGTTATATTATTAACTTAGAAATACTTCTACTATTATTACTAATAGTAGTACTCTCCAAATTACTACGCGAAGCGTGTCTAGATATCAATTTATGGTTATCCTTTTAAATATTAGATAACTAGTTATTACTAGTATTATTATTAGTTATATTGTTATTATTATTGTTATTGTTATTATTTATATCCTGACTTATATTATTATTATTATTATTTGTATTATGATTAATACTAGCCTTAATAGTTAGATTTATTAAAGAGTTATTACCAGGATATAGGGGAGACATCTTATTATTATTATGATTATTAATATTATTACTACCTTTAGTAGTATTATTATTAAATTAGGATTTGATATATGTAGGTAAATGTTTCTATTAAGTAATAAAGGTGCTTTCTAATATAATAACGTCTCTTAACTATTATACCTTCTTATTATTAAGTTCGGAATTACGCCGCAGCCCCTTTGCAAAAAGACTATAATAAATTCACCTAGTTCGCAACTATAATTCGGGAAATACTATGCGGGTATTTTAACCTATACCCTCTATTAGCTAAGGAAAATAATATAAGAACTATATATATTCCTATTACTTATAAGTAAACCCTATAAATATTACTATATAAAGTTAGATATACGCTATACTAGGGCTAATTATATTAAAGCTAAACGGGCTACTAAGGCTCTTATAGCCTAGAAACGCCCTCGCTAAACCTTCTAGTGAGGTGCTGTAAAAACTACTATATAAGATAACTGCTTAACCCAAATTGTCGACCTCCTAGCAAGGTACTAAAGGTAAAAGCTACTATATAAGATAACTTCTTAACTTAAAAGGTTAACCTTCTAGTAAAGTACTATAAATACTAATATATAAGAGGTAACTACTTAATTAAAGAGGTCTTTCCTAAGAGGTTCTTATAGCTAGAAGCATAAGAAGCTCTATTATAAGCAGGGCTTTATACCTCTCCCTCTTCCTTATCCTTATTCCTTAACTATATTAATACTAGACCTTATATATAAAAACGCTAAACTTATATAAAGTACGCCCTTTAATACTAATAATATATAAGAGCTTACTAGAGAGTTTAGTATTAATATAATTAATAAAACCTACTCCTTCTTTAACTACTCTATTATATATAGAGAGTATATTATTAATATAGCCCTTAAGAGGGCTCTTATTAATACCCCTAGAGGGGATACTCGCTATTATATTATAACTAAGTAAGTAGACTTAGTAGTAAAAGCTAAGCGGGTTATTATATACCCTATAGAGTAGCCCTTCTTCGAGCAGGTCCTCCGCACTATTAAGGCAGAGGCGGCCTAGGCCCCTTAGGGGAACGTTAGTAAGTACGGCTTGCGCTAACTAATAGAGAGAGTAGAAGATTTATTATATTCATAGCCTTATTATTATTTATAAAGTTATTATTTATTTTAGTATTATCTAAAAGATGTTTAAGATATTTATAGCTTATATAACCTAGGTAGTTATGCTATAGTTCTATAGATCTTTGTTATCATTATTAGTTATAGATTGCGTATAGAGTAGGTTATTATTATTATTATTATTCCTCTAATTTAAGGGGGCTTTATAACCCTAATTCAAGGGTACTTTAAAGAGATAGAGGTTATTAAGCTTATAGCCTATAGCTATAATACGATCTTTATATATATCGTATAATATAGGTTTCTACTATATAATAGAGGCTATACCTATATTATTAAAACTACTTTAGCAAAGTGAATTAATACCTAGCTTAGGTATATAATATACGTCTTTAATATTATTTTATTTTTATTAGGATAGATATCTAAATCTCCTTTTATCGAAGAAGTAAGCTAATTCGCTTTGCTTTACTTTATAGAGGTATTTATATGTTTTTTATTATATAAAAGAGTATGATTTTTAACTATATAAATAGTAGTATTAGTATTAATATAAAATATAGTATTAATTTGGTTATAACGTATTAATCCTAAGTCCTTTTTCTTAGTTAAAATACTCTATTGAATCAAAGTACCTAAGGTTATATTTCTAGTTATATTATTATTATAACGATTATTTTAGGATATATTTACGTTTTTAAACCCTTAATCTTTATTAGAGTTATTAAGATCTATAGGATCCTCGTTTTAATTAATAGGTTGATCTATAGATATAGTGGGTTATTAAAGTAATGGTTTTATCTTCTACTTCTTCTATAACCCGTGAGGTAGTTATATTAATTTCCTTGGTAGTAACAGAGATAGAACGCTTTTTGTTATTATTATTATTTTAATTGTTTTTATTATTAGATTTATTCTAATATATTAGGGCCTTTTTAGGGTATAGAAGGCATAGTTATCCTTAGTATAGCTAGTCTTTTTATAGTTTTTATAATATAGACCCTTTTATTTTTTCTAAGGCTTTTTAATAATCTTATTTTTATTTTTATTTTTATTATTATTATTAGTAGTAAAACTTATTACTTTACCCTTATATCTTAATTTATCTAGTAAGTTAGAGAATAGACTATTAGGCGTATAGGTATCCTTATTAGCCCTAAGGCTTTATATAATAGTAGTTATAAAACTATTATACTGTTCGTCTAGGCTATTTAATATATATACTATAACTACCTAATTAGGTAGTTTAAGCTTATTATATATAAGGTTATCTATGAGTTCCTTTATTTTATTTATATATTCTTCTATAGAGTTAAAATTACTTAAAGTAGTATTAAATAACTCTGTATAAGTTAGAAACTCGTTAGCAAACCCTATAGGCTTATATAGGTCTTTAAGATATTTCTAAGCCTTATAAGCCATTATATTATCCTTTATAACCCTTAGGGGCCTATTATTATAGAATAGCTATTAGCTTAGAGCCTTATTATTTAGATTAATATTATTGTTATCTATAGGCTTAGATAAGTCTATAGTTATATCTTTACTTATAAGTAAGGCTTTAGTATATATAGACTAGACTTTATAGTTATTAGATCTAGATAGCTTAGGAAGCTATACTTTTAAATTAGATATTATAATAGGAGTATAATATATAAGCTCTAATATAGTAAATAGATTATAATAATAAGATAAGAGAGTTATATAGCTTAGTAGTATTAACTATAGCTTTATTATATATAGATATAGTTGAAACCTAGAGGTTATAGGTTTCACTTATAATATTCCTCCTCTTTTATTCCTCTTTTAAAGGGTCTTTAGAAAACTTTTCTATAGAAGACTACTAAGTAGGTAGACCTTTTATTATTAGGATAATAGCTAGTATATAGCTTATATTAGGCCTCGTTTAAATAATAGTATAAATATAGATAAACTAAGACTTATAAAGGCTTAGGGATAGTTTAAAGATATAATAGAGGGGAGTAAGGTTAAATAGCTTCGCTATAATATTATCTTAATTCGATATAATAGGAATAGAGGTATAATTAAATAAACAGGGGTTCTAAATAGCTTCTTATAGGAGATTTTAATCTTTTAACTAGTAAACCAATCTAGCTAGTATTTTTAGTTTAGTAAAAGGTATATAGAGGCTATATCTTTTAAAGTAATATTATAAAGAGGTAACTTTAATAAAACGAATAGGCTTGAGGTACTTATTATAATATAGAGGAGGTTAAATAGGGCCAAGGTTATTAAAAAGGTTAGAGCTAGGCTTATAACTTATAAGAATAGGTATATAAGTAGTAAAAGGAGTAGTAAAATAGCTTAAATAATAGATATTAATAAGCTAATGAATCTTATAATGAAGGATAATAGATTTAAGCATAAGGGGATATTTTCCCTAGAATTAATTAATAGAGAAATCGTTAAATATTAATAATATTATCCCTAAGTTATAAATCCTACCCTCGTAAAGTAAGGGGTAAGAAATTCTAAAACGTAGCTATAAAGCGGCTAATTATTAAGCTTATTAAGCAGAATCTTGTTTTAATCACTATATAGTCCGTGCACAATTTCTATATATTTATAGCTATAAAGCTAAGGATTATATATATATAAGGTTTTTAATATTATTAGAATTTATATAGATTTTCAAAGTATTTATTCCACAAAGGACAAACTTTTATAGTTATTACTTTATAATTTATAGTTATTAAAGTATTATTAAAGAGATATTATATAGGTATATAACTATATATACTATAGTTATTTATTAAAGTTTATTTAATCTTTATAAGGTTATAATAGAAACTGTAAGATATACCTTCGGTATTCTTATATTATCTATAGACTTAGATAAGTCTATAGTTATATCTTTACTAATAAGTAAGGCCTTAATACGTATAGACTAGACTTTATACTTATTAGATCTGGAAAGCTTAGGAAGCTATACTTTTAAATTAGATATTATAATAACTTTAGGAGTAAAATACATAAGCTTTAAGAAAATATATAGTTTATAAGAAGAAGATAAGAGAGTTATATAGCTTAGTAGTATTCACTATAGGTTTATTATATATAGATATAGTTAAAACCTAGAGGTTATAGGTTTAACTCGTGATATTCCTCCTCCTTTATTCCTCTTTTAAAGGGTCTTTAGAAACCTCTTTTATACAAGATTACTAAGTAAGTAGACCTTCTATAATTAGGATAATAGCTAGTATATAGCCTATATTAGACCTTATTTAAATAGCAGTATAGATATAGATAAACTAAGACTTATAAAGGCTCACTAATAATTTAAAGATGTAATTAAGGGGAGTAAGGTTAAATAGCTTCGCTATAATATTATCTCGCCTTATAGTAATAGGGGTATTAATAATAATATAATTAAATAGATAGCGGGTTTAAATAGCTTCTCATAGGAGCTTTTAGTCTTTTAACTAATAAACTAATCTAGCTAGTATTTCTAGTTTAGTATAGGGTATATAGAGGCTATATCTTTTAAAAGTATATTATAAATAAGTAACTTCAATAAAAAGAATAGGCTTAAGGTGCTTATTATAATATAGAGGAGGTTAAATAGGGGCGAGGTTATTAAAAAGGTTATAGCTAGGTTTATAACTTATAAGAATAGGTATATAGGTAGTAAAAGGGGTAGTAAAATAGCCTAAGTAACAGATATTAATAGGCTAATTAATATTATAATAAATTTAAGTATTAGGGGATATTTTTCCTAGAACTAATTAATAGAGAAATCGTTAAATATTAATAATATTATCTGTAAGTTATAAAGCCTACCCTTATAAAGTAAGGGGTAAGATATTCTGGAATATATGTAAGAATACCGAAGGTATATCTTTAAAGTTCTATAATAATCTTATAAGGGTTATATAAACCTTAATAAATAACTATAGTATATATAGTTATATACCTTTATAATATCTCTTTAATAATACTTTAATAACTATAAAATATAAATAATAACTATAAAAGTATTTCCTTTATAGAATAAATACTTTAAAAATCTATATATGTTCTATTAATAGCAATAACCTTATATATATATATATATATTTATAATCCTTAGCTTTATAGCGATAAATATACAGAAACTGCGCACGGACTATATGGTAATCCAAGCGCGATTTCTGCTTAATAAGCTACTGCTTTGCAGTTACGTTTCAGAATATCTTACCCCTCACTTCACGAGGGCAGGATTTGTAACTTAGAAATAATATCATTGATAATATTAACAATATTAATGATTTTATATCAAATTATTCCATTAAGAATCCATCGAAAAATACTCCCTTATGCTTCAATTTATCAGCTTTCATCACTATATTACTCAGCCTATTAATATCTATTATTCAGGCTGTTTTACCGCCCCTTTTGCTACTTATATACCTATTCTTATAATATAGCTATAAAGCAGCTAAGTATTAAGCTTATTAAGTAGAATTATACTTAGATCACTATATAGTAGAAAGGGCTAGAACTAATAGGAACTAGAAAGATAATAAATAATATAACTCTACCTATAAATAAGTAAGAATATTAAAAAAAGGTTTAAAATATATATTAAGTAATTTATAGATCTAATTAAAAGAGATTATCTAAATCAGGTATAGATTCGCCAAGAAACTACTAAGAAATAAGGTATAAGATTATTAAGGTACTAATAGTAATAATATATAAATAATACTAAGGCCTACTATATTCCTCTCCTCTATACTCTAATCTATAGTCTTCTTATAATAAGTTTATATACTAAGGGAGCTTTTTTAAACGCTATATAGCTAAGTCTATCTTATCCTATCCTAATTATCCCCTTAAGACTCTTTATAATATTATAAAAAAGAGTCTTCAAAAGAAATAAATTACTTTATAAAAATAATAAACTCTATTTATAAATCCTTTTTATTAATAATATTTTCTAGCTAGGCGATTCTATTACTAAGAAGATCCCTTATATTTAATTATTTTCTATTCTAAGTTATATTTTAATAATAGCCTTACTATCTCTTCCTCTTTATTATACTCCTAAACTTATTCTAATCCTTAGTATAGCTAAAACTATTTGCTTAATTATACTAGGTATAAAAAGTTATAATAATACGCTCCTTTAGGTATATTCTACTCGATCTAATCCTACTAATTAACCCTCTATTGGATATAATCTATGTAACTATAGTTATACTTATTTAAAGGATTAGGTTATTTAGGATATAATAATATATCTATAAATATAGTTCTTGAGTATAGCTTAGTAGTTATGTTATAACTTAGTATTAGGCCTCTGGCCACTGCATAGTGATTTTACCTGCTCAAGTGCAACAGACCTTCTAACTCCGCGCCTCCTGACAATACACAGCCTTCGGTCAAGGAGTCACCTCTCGTATAGTAGCGTTTACCTTCAGCACCTTGCTAGAAGGTCGACCTTTTGGGTTAAGAAGTTATCTCATATAATAGCTTTTGTAGCACCTTACTAGAAGGTTTAGCGAGGGCTTTTCTAGGCTATAAGAGCCTTAGTAGCCCGTTTAGCTCTAATATAATTAGCCCTAGTATAGCACGTATCCGACTTTATATAAGGGTTTGCTTATAAGTAGTAGGAATATATAGGGTTCCTATATTATTTTCCTTAACTAGTAGAGGGTATACGTTAAAATACCTATATAGTATTTCCTAACTTATACCTATAAACTAGGTGAATTTGTTATAGTCTTTTTGCGAAGGGGCTGCGGCGTAATTCCGAACTTAATAACTTAGTATTTATAAGACTTATAACTAAAGCTAGCGTTTAAGATATTTAAGCTTATTACCTAGTATTTTAGATAAAGTAGATCTAGGTAATACTAAGAATTAATAAATAAGTCGAGGAATATCTACTATAGGAGATAGTATAATATTATTATTATTTCTAAAATCTACTATGCTATTACTTATAAGTAAAGGAGTAGGAGGGTATAGAGGGAAAAAAGGTACTTTCTTAAAGTCTTCTTAGCTTAATAAGGTATTCTATGGAATTATATTACTATTAATAGTTAAGTTATAAAACTCTCTAGTAATTATAGATATATATTAGCTAATTAAAGAGATTTTAGACTTAGTAAATAATATATTATTACTTAAGGTTATCCTATTAAAATGTAACAATAGTAGTTCTTTTTAAATTAGAGCTCTAGCTTATTTAATATACTAGAGGCTATATATAAACATATCCCTCTATTAAACTAAATTAACTATATAAGTATTACTTAATAGGAGCTTTTAGAGCTATCAAGGAGCTCCTATCCTATAATACTATATATTAAGATCCTATATTACCTCTATAAAGCGCTAATTACTATTCTAGTCCTATATAGAGTTATAATAGGAGTAATAGCTAGTTAACTAGTTTATAAACATTATAGCTTAGGAATAATTACTATAGTTTAATAAAAGGAGAGCCCTAGTAATATCCTAAAGGTTTATTACTTCTACCCTTTTAAATATTATAGAAGCCTTATTAATCTCTTTTTTATATTACTAGGCTAGTTTATAGATTAAGGTATAGATATTATAAGGGTAGCTCTTAATTATAAATATAAAAAGGGCTATAACCTCTAAATTATCTAACTCTTCTTATCTTAATAGCTTCCCTTATATATTGTAAAGATCTAATAAATATTCTACCTAAGCTAAAGTTATAATAAGTAACCCTCTTTTATATTAAGTTATTAAATAATTTATAAACTCTTAACTCTATAATATATATTATAGAACTATTAGTATAAGCTTATCTTTATTTAATATAAGGTTACCTTTAGGTCTTATAATATTAAATACTACTAAGGTATTAATAAGGTTAAATATAATATCTCTTAGGGTAATAGGGGCTAAGTAGGGTAATATAAATAGTTTTATAAACCTAAAGGTATTAAAATATTTTATAATATTAGCTAGTTATTATAAGTTATAATCCCTCTTTTACTTCTTATACTTATTTTTTCTTCTTATATTCTAGATATTTAATTCCTTTAATAATACTTCCTCCCTATCTAACTCTTTTAAATTAATAGGAATTATTAGACTAATTTATAAATTAGTATCTTTAAGTACTAATAAGTTAATATCTATCCTTTTTAGAGAGGAAACCTTTAGGTTTATAGATTAAGAGATATACTTAGCTATTTAATATTTAATATCCTTTTAAGTTATTATTTTTTTAATATCTTTATCTCTTAATTTGAAGTATTAATTATATAAAAGTTTATTTACTCTTAGTTAGATTTAGTATCCTTCTAGAGATATTCTATTAGTAAAACCTATTAAGTTCGGAATTACGCCGCAGCCCCTTTGCAAAAAGACTATAACAAATTCACCTAGTTTATAAGTATAATTCAGGAAATATTATATAGGTATTTTAACCTATACCCTCTACTAGTTAAGGAAAATAATATAGGAACCCTATATATTCCTATTACTCGCAAGCAAACCTTTATATAAAGTTGAACGCGCGCTATACTAGGGCTAATTATATTAGAGCTAAACGGGCTACTAAGGCTCTTATAGCCTAGAAACGCCCTTACTAAACCTTCTAGTAAGGTGCTACGAAAGCTGCTATATAAGATAACTCCTTAACCTAAAAGGTCGACCTTCTAGCAAGGTAATAAAGGTATTATTAAAGCTACTATATAAGATAACTCCTTAACCTAAAAGGTTAACCTTCTAGTAAGGTAAATACTACTATATAAGAGGTAACTCCTTAACTAAAGAGGTATTTCCTAAGAGGTTCTTATAGCTAGAAGTATAAGAAGCTCTGCTATAAGCAGGGCTTTATTAAGCTTGGAATTACGCCGCAGCCCCTTCGCAAAAAGACTATAATAAATTCACCTAGTTCGCAGATATAATTCGGGAAATACTATATAGGTATTTTAACCTATACCCTCTACTAGTTAAGGAAAATAATATAAGAACCCTATACGTTCCTACTACTTATAAGCAAACCCTCTAAATATTATAAAGTTAGATACGTGCCGCACCGGGGCTAATTATATCAGAGCTAAACGGGCTACTAAGGCTCTTATAGCCTAGAAACGCCCTCGCTAAACCTTCTAATAAGGTAAAAGCTACTATATAAGATAACTCCTTAACTTAAAAAGTTAACCTTCTAGTAAAGTAAACGCTACTATATAAGAGGTAACTCCTTAACTAAAGAGGTCTTTCCTACGAGGTTCTTATAGCTAGAAGCATAAGAAGCTCTACTACTATAAGTAAGGCCTTATACCTCTCCCTCTTCCTTATCCTTATCTAACCTATAATAAATCCTTAACTATATTAATACTAGACCCCGTATATTAATATACTAAGCCTAAGCGAGGTATACCCTTTAGTATAAATAATATAGAGGGGATTACTAGAGAGTTTAGCCTTAATATAATTAATAAAACCTGCTCCTTTATTAACTACTTTATTATATATAGAGAGTATATTATTAATATAGCCCTTAAGAGGGCTTACTTTAATCCTACTATAGGGGACTCTATAAGGCGTAATAGTATTAGAGCTAAGTAAGTAAACTTAATAATAGAAGTTTAGTAAGTTATTATATACCCTATAGAGTAGCCCTTCTTTAAGCAGGTCCTCTATATTACTAAGGTAGAGGTAGCCTAGGCAGCCTAGGCCTATTAGGGGTTAGTAAGTATAGCTTGCGCTAAATGCTTTAATATAGAGAGAGCGTTGCTAACGATAGTATAGCTACGAAGTCGTTAGCTAACCCGATCGAATAAGAGGACTAGCGGACGAAGTAGTAATAGAGGCGGTATTAGCAGCGCGGGTAGTGCGCGAGAGGAAAACTTAATAGTTTTCTAGTCTATTAAATAATCCAAAACTACGTTATTATTAATATAAAGTTAAAGATCGTGAGGCTATCTAGTATTATAAGCACGTATACGTATAGCTATAGTTAGGAGAGGATCACGTAACCGAAGGCTATATATTATTAGGAGGCGCGGAGTTAGAAGATCTATTGCGCTGAAGTAGGTAAAATCACTATATAGTAGCTAGAGGCTATAACTATATAATATATAGAGGTATCCTTATTAATTAAAATATACTTTAAAATTATCTAGTTATTAGTTAATTTATAGTTATAGCTTTTATTAATAATACTTATCTTAACCTTAGTACTTATATCTAATATATTAATAAGATAATAAGGAGATATATAGTAGTAAACCCTATTCTAGCTAGCCTTAAGATACTTAATATAGCTAATAATAATATAATCTATAGCGCTATAAAACTAGTAGGTTCCTATAGCCTAGAAAGGTATTAAGTTCGGAATTACGCCGCAGCCCCTTTATAAAAAGACTATAATAAATACACCTAGTTCGCAAGCATAATTCGGGAAATACTATATAGGTATTTTAACTTATACCCTCTACTAGTCAAGGAAAATAATATAAGAACCTTATATATTCCTACTACTTATAAGTAAACCCTTATATAAAGTTAGACGCGCGCTATACTAGGGCTAATTATATTAGAGCTAAATAGGCTACTAAGGCTCTTATAGCAACGCTCTCGCTAAACCTTCTAGTAAGGTATTATAAAAGCTACTATATAAGATAACTCCTTAACCTAAAAGGTTAACCTTCTAGTAAGGTATTAAAAGTACTACGAAAGCTACTATATAAGATAACTCCTTAACTTAAAAGGTTAACCTTTTAATAAGGTATTAAAAGTACTATAAATACTACTATATAAGAAGTAACTCCTTAACTAAAGAGGTCTTTCCTAAGAGGTTCTTATAGCTAGAAGTATAAGAAGCTTTATTACTATAAGCAGGGCTTTATACCTCTCCCTCTTCCTTATCCTTATCCCTTGACTATATTAATACTAGACCTTATATATAAAAATACTAAGCTTACGTAAGGTATGCCCTTTAATACTAATAACGCATAAGAGCTTACTAGAGAGTTTAGTATTAATATAAACAATAAAACCCGCTTATTTTTTAATTACTTAATTATATATAGAGAGTATATTATTAATATAGCCCTTAAGAGGGCTCTTATTAATACCCCTAGAGGGGATACTTATTATTATATTATAACTAAGTAAGTAGACTTAGTAGTAGAAGCTAGGTAGGTCGTTATATACCCTATAGAATAGCCCTTCTTTAAGCAGGTCCTCTATACTATTAAGGTAGAGGTAGCCTAGGCCCCTAAGGGGTTAGTAAGTATAGCTTACGCCGATTACTTTAATATAGGGAGAGCGTTACTAACAATAGTATAGCTATGAAGGTATTAGCTAACCTAATTAAATAAGAGGACTACTAGCGGACGAAGCGGTAATAGAGGCAGTATTAGTAGCGCAGGTAGTATATAAGAGGATAGGTTAATAGTTTTATAGTCTATTAAATAATTAAAAACTACGTTATTATTAATATAACGTTAAAGATTATAAGGCTCTTAATAGGTACGTATAAGTATAGCTATAGTTAGGAAAGGTAGTTAGTAAGATTATATAACTAAAGGCTATATATTATTAGGAGGCGCGGAGTTAGAAGGTCTATTATACTTAAGTAGGTAAAATCACTATATAGTAGCTAGAGGCTGCCTAGAAAGGTATATATTATAATAGCCTATCTTACTAAAAGCCTCCATAGCCTCCTCTTACTTTACCTTTTCTAAATCCCTAATATTACTAACATTCTTATTCCTAATCTCTATATCTAGCTTATAAGTAAACGTATTATTATTATTAGTATTAAGTCTATATATAATTCTGAGATTATTATTTATAAGGTTTAATAGCTTTTATAGTATTTAAATTAAAAATATTATTTCCTTAGCTAGTAACTCTCTTAATAAGAGTTAAGATATCTATTTTATAATTAGCCCTATTAATATTTAAGGTCTAAAAGTTCTTTATAAGGGACTTAATAATTAAGCTAGTAATCTAGGCTATAGAGGGCTCCTTAGCTTTAGCCTTCTATCTTATTAGATTTATCTTTATCGGGACTTAAAGCGTTATTATTAGTTTAGGCTTAATAAGACTAGATAACTACTAAAGTTCCTAATAAGTAGTAAACTATTTAATTAGAATATTCTTTATTATAACTTATTACTTTAAAATACCTTTAATAAGCTAGTAGCTAAGACTCTAAGCTATAGCTATTATAGCTCTTTTTAAAAAGTAATAATAAGTAATATAAATAAGCTTAGTATTAATAAGCTCTAGATCTCCTTATTAAACAGCTCTTTATTAAAGCTATTAAATAGTAATAATTAATATTATAACTTAGGAAGAGTTATTATCCTTAATATAAGATCTTATAACTAGTTTCTAAAGATCCTTATTATGATCCTATTAAGACTTTAGGTTTATAAATCTAAACTAATATAAAAGCTTCTTCTTAGCTTCCTTTTAGGTCTTAGCTTTATTGATATAGGATTTTATTATATCTTAGTAGTTAATAGAGCTATATATATAAACCCTATTCTTTATATTATTATTAGTCTTATAATAAAGCTTTAAAAAGCTCTTATAATTAGTAATAAAGTTAGAGATATTAGTACTAATAAAGTTAAGCGCTCTAGTAGAGTAGGGAGTTCTTATTATAATAATAAGGAGTCTTATAAGGAGATTAGTAAGGGTTATAATATCTTAATTAGTATGAGTCCCTTTAGGAGAATATAGAGTACTTAAGGGTATTACTCCTATTTAAAAGGTAAGATTTATAGATCTATTTATATTATTATTAGAAGCTAGCTATCTTATAGTATAAAGTTATATCTTATTAAATAAAGCTCTTATAAATCTCTCTTTAAGGCCTCTAGCCACTACATAGTGATTTTACCTGCTTAAGTGCAATAGACCTTCTAACTCCGCGCCTCCTAATAATACATAGCCTTCGGTTACGTGATCTTACTAACTACCTCTCCTAACTATAGCCGCACTTATACGTGCCTATAGCCTCACGATCTTTAACTTTATATTAATAATAATGTAGTTTTTAATTATTTAAACTACGAAACTATCGACTTTTCCTCTCGCGTACTACCCGCGCTACTATTAAATACCGCCTCTATTACCGCTTCGTCCGCTAGAAGTCGTTACTATCTTTACTATGCTATCGTTAGTAACGCTCTCTCTATATTAAAGCAGTTAGTATAAGCTATACTTACTAACGTTCGCCTAGGCTACCTAGGCTACCTCTACCTTAGTAATATAGAGGACCTGCTTAAAAAAGGGCTACTCTATAGGGTGTGTAATAACCTACTAAACTTCTACTACTAAGTTTACTTACTTAGCTTTAATACTATCGCGCCTTATAGAGTCCCCTATAGGGGTATTAAGGTAAGCCTTCTTAAGGGCTATACTAATAATACGCTCTCTATATATAGCGGAGTAGTTAATAAAGGAGCGGGTTTTATTAATTATATTAATACTAAACTCTCTAGTAAGCTCTTATATATTATTAGTATTAAAGGGCGTGCCTTATATAAGCTTAGCGTATTTATATATAAGGTTTAGTACTAATATAGTTAAGGGATAAGGATAAGGATAAGGGAGAGGTATAAAGCCCTGCTCGTAGTAGTAGAGCTTCTTATAATTCTAGCTATAAGAACCTCTTAGGAAAGACCTCTCTAGTTAAGGAGTTACCTCTTATATAGTAGTATTTACCTTTAGCACCTTGCTAGAAGGTCGACCTTTTAGGTTAAGGAGTTATCTTATATAATAGCTTTTATAGCACCTTGCTAGAAGGTTTAGCGAGGGCGTTTCTAGGCTATAAGAGCCTTAGTAGCCCGTTCGGCTCTAATATAACTAGCCCCGGTGCGGCGTGTATCTAACTTTATGCGAGGGTTTACTTATAAGTAGTAGGAACGTATAGGGTTCCTATATTATTTTCCTTAACTAGTAGAGGGTATAGGTTAAAATACCTATATAGTATTTCCCAAATTATACCTGCGAACTAGGTGAATTTATTATAGTCTTTTTGCGAAGGGGCTGCGGCGTAATTCCGAGCTTAAATCTCTCTTTAAGCTACTTCCCCTTATTAGAAGAGGATCTAGTATTTAAATTAGCTAGAGAAGAAGAAGTTATAATACTTATAGGTTTATAAATATTAAATTTAATATTATATAATTAAAATAACAAAATCTTCTAGTTAATAAAGTAAAGTTATTATTATAATATCTTCTAAATAAAAGAATAAAATAGGTAGTTATAATCCTTTTTAAATAGAATAAAAAAAAGGGAATAACATAAACTAAATAACTTAATAATATAAGAAAGGTCTAGTAATCTTAATCTTATTACTCTAAGCTCTTATAGATCTATTTTAAGTCTTATTACTTAATATAGAAAGGTCTTTATAATAACGCTCTTATTTTACAAGAACTTATAACTTTATTATATTGATATCTCTTAAAGGTTAGTATGTTACTCTTAGCACTTAGGGTTATAATAGTAAGGGGTTTATTAGTCTCCAGTTACTAATCTAGTTAATTTCGCTATATTTATTAGCTTAGTAAGACTACTAATCGCTATATTAGTCTTATATATAGCTATCTTAGCTACCTTAGCTATAGCTTGCTAGTTAACTAAGATTAGTTATAATAATATATTAAGCTCGGAATTACGCCGCAGCCCCTTCGCAAAAAGACTACAATAAATTCACCTAGTTCGTAGGCATAATTTGGGAAATACTATATAGGTATTTTAACCTATACCCTCTACTAGTTAAGGAAAATAATATAGGAACCCTATATATTCCTACTACTTATAAGTAAACCCTCTAAATATTATAGAGTTAGACGCGCGCTGCACTAGCGCTAATTATATCGGAGCTAAACGGGCTACTAAGGCTCTCGTGGCCTAGAAACGCCCTCGCTAAACCTTCTAGCAAGGCGCTATAAAAGCTACTATATAAGATAACTCCTTAACCTAAAAGGTTAACCTTTAAGTAAGGTACTAAAGGTACTACGAAAGCTACTATATAAGATAACTCCTTAACCTATAAGGTCGTCCTTCTAATAAGATATTAAAAGTAAATACTACTATATAAGAGGTAACTCCTTAACTAAAGAGGTCTTTCCTAAGAGGTTCTTATAGCTAGAAGTATAAGAAGCTCTATAAGTAGGGCCTTATACCTCTCCCTCTTCCTTATCCTTATCCCTTAACTATATTAGTACTAAACCCTATATATAAAAACGCTAAGCCTGCGCGAGGCACGCCCTTTAACGCTAATAACGCGCGAGAGCTTACTAGAGAGTTTAGTATTAATATAATTAATAAAATCTACTCCTTTTTAACTACTCCGTTATATATAGAGAGTATATTATTAATATAGCCCTTAAGAGGGCTCTTATTAATACCCCTAGAGGGGATACTTATTATTATATTATAGCTAAGTAAGTAGATTTAGTAATAGAAGCTAGGTAGGTTATTATATACCCTATAGAGTAGCCCTTCTTTAAGCAGGTCCTCTATACTATTAAGGCAGAGGTAGCCTAAGCCCCTTAGGGGAACGTTAGTAAGTATAGCTTATACTAACTGCTTTAATATAGAGAGAGCGTTACTAATAATAGCATAGCTACTAGTAGATAAAGTAGTAATAGAGGTAGTATTAGTAGCGTAGGTAGTGCGCAAGAGGAAAAGTTAATAGTTTTATAGTCTATTAAATAATTAAAAACCACGTTATTATCGATATAAAGTTAAAGATCGTGAGGCTATAGGCACGTATAAGTGCGGCTATAGTTAGGAAAGTTATAATTACGTAACTAAAGGCTATATATTATTAGGAGGCGCGGAGTTAGAAGGTCTGTTGCACTTGAGTAGGTAAAATCACTATGCAGTGGCCAGAGGCCAGTTATAATAATATATAAGTGATAAGGAAAGGGATATACTCGCTAGAACCTATTAATAATATAAGAAAAGGGAGAAAAGGAGGATTTCAAGGCCTATATTATTCTTACCTTAAGTCTATAAGAAAGCATAGCTATTATAATTACCTTAGAACTAAGGTAGGTCTACAAATATCTTCCTCTCTTCTAAACTATATTTATTATTTATAGATTTTTAAGGCTATTATTATATTTAAAGTAGATTAATTATATATATATATATGTTAATAGCTAGGATGTATAGATATAGTAAAAGCACTTAACTCTCTAAGGAGCCTATAAAAGCTATTAAAAAGAGTAATAGAGTCTACCTCGAGGTATTATTAGAAAGGGCTAGAACTAATAAGAAATAGAAAGATAATAATAATATAACTCTACCTATAAATAAATAAGAATATCAAAAATAAGTTTAAAAGATATATAAAGTAATTTATAAATCTAATTTAAAGAGATTATTTAAATTAGGTATAGATTTGCTAAGGAATTATTAAAAAATAAGGTATAGGATTAGTAAGGTACTAATAATAATAATACATAAGTAATACTAAGGTCTACTACGCTCCTATCCTCTACGCTCTACTCTATAGTCTTCCTATAATAGGCCTATGCGCTAAGGGAGCTGTTTCGAAAGCTGCGCAGCTAAGTCTATCTCATCCCATCCCAATAGTCCGTGCGCAATTTCTATATATTTATAGCTATAAAGCTAAGGACTATATGTATATATATATATAAGGTTATTAATATTATTAGAATTAATATAGATTTTTAAAGTATTTATTCTACAAAGAAAATACTTTTATAGTTATTATTTTATGTTTTATAGTTATTAAAGTGTCATTAAAGAGATATTATATAGGTATATAAATATATATACTATAGTTATTTATTAAAGTTCATTTAACCTTTATAAGGTTATAATAGAAATTTTAAGATATACCTTCGGTATTTTTATATAAAGTTAATTTATAAAGCTTATATTTAGAGACTTATAGTATACCTAGGCTAGAATATAACTATTAAACTTCTAAAAGAACGCTACTACTAGCCCTGCCTAACTACTAATATTAAGTAGTATATTTATAAATATTATACTTATTACTAGGCTTAGAAGCTAAGGGATAAGCCTCTAGGCGAGTTAAGACCCTTATTAATACTAGATTACCCCTAGGAGTATATGATAATAAACTTTATATCCTACTACCTAACTACTATAGGTATAATAATATATTTATAGTAATATACTACTTATTAAAGAAGATAGTCTCCCTCCCTTATTATAAGATTATTATAGCGCGGGACCTCACCTAGCTATATTATACTTATATCTTCTAGTATACTAGTTTCCCTGCTATAATTATATCTAATAGAGGCCTTTAGTTTACTTCTAACTTCTAGAACGAGCTCTATAAGATATTTAATACAATTATATAGTTAAGTATAGTAAGTTATATAGAAACTAATAGATAAATAAAAATTCTTAACTAGTACCTAACTTAATACTTATGCTTATAAATAAACTAGTTCTAAGATAACTAGAGCGAAATACTCCCCGCTATAGACTTTACTTAAGTAGTATTACTAAATAAAACTATAAGGCTTATACTATTTAAAATTAAATAGGGATACTTATTATAGATAAGCTTTAATTAAGATTAATATATATAAAGATTTTTTATTATAAAGGAGAAAATTAACTAAGGTAACGCCTAGTAGCTTATATAAAACCTCTATAATACCTAGGATATTACTAAAGGAAATATAGCTATAGCCTAATAATACTATACCCGAGCTACTAACTATTACTACTAGCCTAATAACTTAGCTATAGGGGACTCTATTTATATATTAATAGAGGGATATCGCTAAGAAAACTCTTTAAAGCTATTAATACTATAAGATAGCTTATAGCTAATTAAAGCTACTAGCCCTAGGGGGACTTAGGTATTAGATATACTAAAGGAGTATAATTATTACCTAGTATTCTATCCTAGTAAGCTTTAGAAGGCTACTAGGAACCCTCTACTAAGTTAATTTAAGGCCCCCCTACTTATTTCTAAGTTTAATAATAAGCTAGAATATAAAGTTATATTAATAACTACTAGCTAGTTATACTAACAATAGCTATAATATCGCGCTAATTAGAGGGGCTATAATTATAATCCTACTTAGTATAATACTAAGAGTTTTAAGTATACCCAAGCAGCGCTATAGGATTTCTATATTACTAACCTAACAGATATAGGACTACTAAAATACTTTTTAGCTTAGCTTTTAGCTATTACTTAAGATATAAACCCCGCTACTACGGATAATAATAATACCCTAGCATAATTATAAAAAAGAGGAAGAGGGATACTATTTAGGAAAATATTTATATAATAGTAGTTAATTACTATAAATAGTAATATTAGTAAAGGGGCCGGGGGGGGGGGGGGTAATATCATAGCGCTAGGTTAGACCTATCTAAATTTTAGGTTATATAACTTGGGGGTTATATAATCTCTAAG
>JAVHLU010002149.1:0-21000 GCA_036785755.1 Colletotrichum ledebouriae
AGAGAGGTCTTTCCTAAGAGGTTCTTATAGCTAGAAGTATAAGAAGCTCTATAAGCAGGGCCTTATACCTCTCCCTTATCCTTATCCTTATCCCTTAACTATATTAATACTAAACCCTATATATAAAAACGCTAAGCCTGCGTAAGATATACCTTTTAATACTAATAACGCGCGAGAGCTTACTAGAGAGTTTAGTATTAATATAATTAATAAAACCCGCTCCTTCTTTAACTACTTTATTATATATAGAAAGCGTATTATTAATATAGCCCTTAAGAGGGCTTTTATTAATACCCCTAGAGGGGATACTTGCTATTATATTATAGCTAAGTAAGTAGACTTAGTAGTAGAAGCTAGGTAGGTCGTTATATACCCTATAGAGTAGCCCTTCTTTAAGCAGGTCCTCTATACTATTAAGATAGAGGCGGCCTAGGCCCCTTAGGGCTTAAATATCAGTAAGTATAGCTTATGCTAAATAGAGAGAGCGTTACTAATAATAGTATAGCTACGAAGGCGTTAGCTAACCTAATTAAATAAGAGGACTAGCGGACGAAGTAGTAATAGAGGCGGTATTAGTAGCGCGGGTAGTGCGCGAGAGGAAAAGTTAATAGTTTCGTAGTCTATTAAATAATTAAAAACCACGTTATTATCAATATAAAGTTAAAGATCGTGAGGCTAATAGCACGTATAAGTGCGGCTGTGGTTAGGAGAGGTAGTTAGTAATTACGATCACGTAACTGAAGGCTATGTATTATCAGGAGGCGCGGAGTTAGAAGGTCTGTTGCACTTAAGCAGGTAAAATCACTATGCAGTGGCTAGAGGCCGCTTATATATTACTTAAAATATATAGGTATTTTATAAAGAAGATAAGTAAATAAGGCCTAGAAAGCTTAAAAGTTATTCTTAATAATAAGGGCCTAGCGCTATATTCTAAGCCTTTATCTACTAAGTCTAGTTATAGCTAACTCTATTTAATAGTAATAAGGGTACCTTTTATTAATAAGTATTTATTATCTACTTAAAGAAATAGACATTTGTATTAGGATATATAGCGGGGATAATTACGAAATAAGCGAATAGTATAGTAATCTGCTTATATTACTCTCTTCTTAACGCGTAGTCTTTTATATATACCCCGCTCTTATTATAGCTATATATATTAAGAGAGATAAGAGGCAAGTATACTATAAGCTACACTAATAAGTAGCTTTTCATTTTTATAGCTTATGTAAGCACGGCTATGTGAATAGGAAGAGATGGATAAAAGTCCCCGTGTTTATATATATATATATATAAGGTAGGTAATAATATGATAAAGTGATCTTTCTGGTTTGTTGCATAATATTTAAGTACAGGGAAGAATGTAGTTAGGAATAATAATATATTTCGTATTATAATACGTTAATATTTCGTTGAGAACTAGGGCTAAAGAACTAGGGGAAAAGGTAGGTATTAATAGCTAATATCCTCCTAATCCCTCGGAAGGCTCGGAAGTACTAATAAAGTATAATATAGTTAGTTTAAACGTAATATAGCTAGTTTTAGCTAGTTTAAACCCTATATATCGTATTAATATATAAAGCCTTCTAAGCTAAATCTTAATAGATTTAGGTAAACCTTAAGCTCTGATTTTGTTTTATTATCCTAGATAAAAGGATAACCCCTTATTATATAGTATATAACTATATACCGTTCGATGCGTAATAAGATAAGGATTTTAAATATATCCTTTGTTTCTCTTATACCTCTAACGGTTATAGAGATATAGGGCTATAGATATAAAATCTAATTCTATTTCCTATAGCTTATATACTACTTAAAATCTATAAGTACCTTATAAAGAGATAGTATTAGTAAGCTAAATCTACTTATGCTATATATCTCTATAAATAACTTTAAGCTCTAAGTTAATAATAAGGGCTAGCTTATATATTACTTAAAATCTATAAGTATTTTATGAAGAAGATAAGTAAATAGGACCTAGAAAGCTTTAAGGTAGTCCTTAATAATAGGGCCTAGCGCTATATTCTAAGGTTTTATTTACTAAATCTAGTTATAGGTAACTCTATTAAACCTTAATAAGGGTATAAATACACTAATAAGTACTTATTATATACTTAAAGAAATAGATCTCTTTATTAGGATTTAAAATAAGGATAATTACTAAATAAGTAAATAGTATAGTATACTCTTTATATATTACTCTCTTCTTAATACCTAGTTTTTTATATACCTCTTGCTTTTATTAGAGCTATATATACTAAGAGAGATAATAAAAAGTAGAAGGTAAGTATACTATAAGCTATACTAAGGAGTAGCTATTTATCTTTATAGCTTACATACTACTTAAAATCTATAGGTACTTTATAAAGATGATAAGTAAGGAGATCCTTTAAAGATAGGATTAGATAAAATCTGATTCTATTTCCAACGGAAGGTAGTAGTAATTTTCCGTGTATCTAAAAATGTATTATGTATAGTAGAGCATATAATATAGGTTAAACCTATATGAGAAAGCGTGGGCGGTAAACAAGGCACTAGAAGAAAGTAGATTGCGAGTCATTTGAGGCGCGCTTAGGGTAAATTGAATTTAATTTACTTTAAACCTTCTTGTAGCAGGTTTAAATCTAAAGTATAAACTTTTCATTGGGGTAGGGGGATAATAGATTGGAAGCCGCGGACTGCTGCGGGACTTTTGTCAAATATTAGTATATATATATTAGAGCTCGCATACTCCCTTTAGTCTCTGCTGATGCTAATGTCCATTGTCTTTGGTGCCATACTTTTAGGCAACAAACGATTCTCGTCAAGTACGCTCAGCCCCTCCCTCATACCTATCGCGCGGGTATTTATTTATCAAACATCTTCCGTAACATCATTCGCATCAGTTATTTTTTACCATAAGCCCAATGAGGTTCCTGATTCTACTCTTTGCTGCTCAATGCTTAGCATGGTGCGACCATGTGCTAACAGGACGAAATACGGACGGTTCTGAGTGGGCCAGTTGCTCTACACTTGAGAATCCTGCTGCATATTGTGGTAATTATAGTCAGGCTGGGCCTGTTTGTAAAAACGGATTTTGCGTAAGTCATAGAATCTCTTAAGGAATTGACTTTTTCTTATAGCATAGTAATAACGGAACTGACGATTTTAGGACACCTGTAACACAGCACATGGCTGTAAAGCATGTTATGTTCGCTGCTGTAGCCCATGAAAAAGCGTGGATAGGAGATCCAAGCCTCCAGCAGTAAATACCCTACATAGCTAAATCAAGGCTACACTCAAGATTTCACTGACTACTGCTTGAGTAATATCAAAACATTTTCTGCTTATTAATGTTCTAGAATGAACTAGTAAGTTGCGAAATGGTACGATTATATTAGAAGTGACTAGCAATCCTTTTATGAGAAAGATTATGCGGGGCTTTATGATGTGGCACCAGATAAGATTGCATCCCTTTAGTTGTGAAGGGAATGAAGTTGAGTCTTCTCGTCAGACGCAAGCGCATATTAGGTATATGGATGGCTTCGTTTGTAACCCCTAACTGGGCATGGGATCCTTGTTGTTACATCGGGTTGAGGGGCCGGCGGGTTGGTGGGCTTGTAGGGGGCAATTGCGCCGGGATCAATCTCGGTGGCGAGGTTCCCTTGGAGCTCATGCGCAGCGCGAAGACTTCCATCTATGTTCCGATATCTTCGGGTCCGAAAGATTGGAAGCGCAAAGGCTTGAGGCTCTGCTTTCACATCCTTTTGTGGGTGCCCCTTATCTAGCTGACCGGGAGACTCGGTGTTGTGCCAAGAGAGAGGTTCCATTGCGTTGAACAAAGCCCACTTCTCCGGCTGACCCTGTCTGCTGAGCTTTGGCTGGGAGAATACGTAGCGCGCTGGCCTGTTTCCCGAAGAAGCTTGTCGCGATTTGTTGCTACCTGTCAAGAGTGTCAGCAGGGGGTTTTGCTTTGCCTCGGCTACGGTGATGTGCTCAATCGGACCAGACGAACCGATAGAACCCTGAAAGCGTGTCAGGTACGTCAAAGGCATCGGTAAAAGTGTCATATCCATAGATAATAGATATGCCGATAAAGTAGCGTAGTCCTCTTTGTGGCCTCAGTGCCGCAGCAGTGATGATGCGCCGGAACCGCGCAGGCTGCGTTGAGCTTCATGTTAACCTTCAACTCGAGTTCATGTCCTCCATGTTCTGGCCGTTAAAGCTCTTCGAAGCATGAATTTGTAGACGTTAAATACTAAGCGCTTATCTTACTTTGCTAACTAAGAACCATTTTATTAGATTGGAGGGTCCGGAACGTGCGCTGCGAGTTCGGAGCGACGTTCGCCCGGCTCCGCGCGGGCCCGAAGCGACCGGGGTATGCGCTAGAAAAGGGGCTAGGATACGCCTAAATAAGGGCCTATATATAGAAGTAATATATATAGAGTAGTATTACGAATATATATATAATTACGCCTAATTTTATAATTAATAATCTAATAGATACTATATTACTATAAATACTACTCTAAAAACCTTAATTATAAGATAGTAACTACTATAACTAATACTTAGCTATATAGATATAGTAACTAGATCCTCTAGATTAACCTCCTATATATAAAGGTATCTAGCCTTAAGCTATAGGATAGTATTAACCTATATATTACTACTTAAAACGTAGATAATATACTCTAAAGCTACTTTAGAAGCGAAGTTATAGAGCTAACTATTCTAGATATCTCTAATTACCCTATAAGGGGCGCGGGGAATAGCGTAGTAGTTATACTACTAAATGATAATATAACTACTACTTACGCTAATATAATTATAGACTTATTAAAAGCAAACTACGAGCTATATTAAGCTTATTAAATAGACTATATATTTAGAGATAAATACTATAAAGTATATAAGAAGAGATGATATATATTTTAAGATTAGATTTATAATAATATCTACCTAGATCTCCTATACCTATATTATATTATTGAGAAGGGTATTAACTACTAGGTATATATACTTTATAAGAGTATTAGTATTAAAGCTTATAAGTATAAAGCTATAGCTAGGAGTAGCTATATTATAGTCCTAGACCTCTTATTATAATTATAAAAGAAGCTATTTATAAAGCGTAATATGGAGGAATAGCTTATAAAATAGGAAAAAGCTATTACTAAAGCATAGGCTAGCGGCTTTTTATAAGTAAAGGAGCCTAACTAGTAGTTTATTGACTTTACTATAGGGCTTAGTAATAGTAATCTAAATACATAGGTCTATATATATTAGAGAACTATATAATTATATATAAATACCGCCTCCCTAGTAATAGGAGATATATTAAAAACCGCCTAAGCTACCCTTAATATATTTAAGATAGCTAACCTATATACTAAAATAGGCTAAGGAGATTTTAGCCGTATTATATTAGGAGATAATAAGAATACTACCTTAGAGGACGACTTAGAAGCGCCTAAGAAGTATGGGTTTACTATATGCAGTTATAAGGAGGAGGATAAGGTATAATATCTACGCCTAAAAGCTATAAAAGGGTGCTTATAACTATACTAGGGAGCGCTAGCTATGGCTAGCTGTAAGGAGAACACTTCTATTAGCAAGGTTACGCTATAGATAGAATAAATCTAATTAGTAATACTATATATTCTGTAAGAATACCGAAGGTATATCTTAAAAGTTCTATAATAATCCTATAAGGTTTATAAAACCCTTAATGAATAACTATAGTATATATAGTTATATATCTATATAATATCTCTTTAATAATACTTTAATAACTATAAAACATACAATAATAACTATAAAAGTATTTCCTTCAGGGAATAAATACTTTAAAAATCTATATAAATTCTAATAATAGCAATAACCTTATATATATATTTATAATCCTTAGCTTTATAGCTATAAATATATAGAAGTTACGCACGGACCATATAGTGATCCGAGCGCGATTTCTGCTTAATAAGCTACTGCTTTGCAGCTACGTTTTAGAATATCTTACCCCTCACTTCGTGAGGGTAGGATTTATAACTTAGAAATAATAATAACATCATCAACAACATCATTAATAATAATATCATTAATACCATCAATTAATTCCAGGAGAAATACCTCCTTATGCTCAAATTTGTCAGCTTTCATCCCCATATTACTCAGCCTATTAATATCTATTATTCAGGCTGTTTTACCGCCCCTTTTGCTACCTATATACCTATTCTTACATATCCTATCCTCTATACTAGGGAGCGCTAGCTATTAGCTCTTCTAATAGGATATTAACTATAATATCTAGTATTTAATATAAGCAAATAGTATAGTAGTCTCCTTATATACAAGTCTCCTTATATAGTAGTCTCCTCTTAATACGCTATCTTTTATATACCTCCCGCTCTTATTAGAGGTATATATACTAATAGAGATAATAAGAGATAAGAGGTAAGTATACTATAGATTATACTAAGGAGTAGCTATTTATTTTTATAGCTTATATACTACTTAAAATCTATAGGTGCGATGGGTTAGACCCGAGTTTATTTAATAGGAGGTTGCTATAATACTATTTATTTAAGCTAAAGAGGAAAAGGGGAAGTTTTCCTCTCTAGTAGAGATTTCGCTAGTCTATAGGGAATAACTAGATAGGCCCCGGGTAGGCCCTAGGTAGCTCCTTAAGGTAGTAAACCTAGGCAAAAGCCTAGGTAGGCTTGACCCGGGCGTAGCCCGTAATAATAGGTATCTAATAAAGAAGATAAGTAAGGAGATTATATAAAATTAAAAGTAATCCTTAATAACTACCTCGCTAAAGGTTATCTTTTATAACTACTTTATATCATATTTTAAAGCTTTATTTATTAAGTCTAGTTATAGCTAACCTTATCTAACCTTAATAAGGGTATAAATATATTAGTAAGTACTTATTCTTACTAGCTACTAGCTCCTATACTTATTAGAGGTATATATACTAATAGAGATAATAAGGGATAGGAGGTAAGTATACTATAAGCTATACTAATAAGTGGCCTTTTACTTTTATAGCTTATATACTACTTAGAATCTATAAGTACCTTATAGAGAAGTAGTACTAGTAAGCTATATTTAAAGAAATAGATTTTCTCATTACTATTTATAGTAAGGATAATTACTAAATAAGTAGATAATATAGTAATCTCTTTATATAATACTCTCTTCTTAACGCGTAGTCTTTTATATATATCCCGCTCTTATTATAGCTATATATAGTAAGAGAGATAAAGAGGGATAAGAGGTAAGTATACTATAAGGTATACTAATAAGTAGCCTTTTATTTTTATAGCTTATATACTACTTAGAATCTATAAGTACCTTATAAAGAGATAATATTGATAAGCTAAATCTACCTAAGCTATATATCTCTATGAATAACTTTAAGCTCTAAGTTAATAGTAACGGCTAGCTTATATATTACTTAAAATTTATAAGTATTTTATTAAAAAGATAAGTAAGTAGGTCTTAGAAAGTATTAAGGTAGTTCTTAATAATAAGGGCCTCGCGCTATATTCTAAGGTTTTATTTACTGAGTCTAGTTATAGCTAACTCTATTAAATCTTAATAAGGGTATAAATATAATAACAAGTACTTATTATATATTTAAAAGAATAGATATCTTTATTAGGATTTATAGTAGGGATAATTACTAAATAAGTAAATAATATAATATACTCTTTATATAATACTCTCTTCTTAATATATAGTTCCTCCCGCTCTTATTAGAGCTATATATACTAAGAGAGATAATAAAGAGTAGAGGATAAGTATACTATAGGCTATACCAAGGAGTAGCTATTTAGTTTTATAGCTTATATACTACTTAAGATCTATAGATACCTTATAAAGAAGATAAATAAGGAGATCCCTTATAGATTAAAAGTAACCCTTAATAACTAGGTTACTTAAAGTAGTCCTTAATAACTACCTTATATTATATTTTAAAGTTTTATCTACTAAGTCTAGTTATAGCTAACTCTAACTAACCTTAATAAAGGCGTAAATATACTAGTAAATACCCGTTCCTACTAGCTACTAGCTAGAGCCCTACTATATTATAAGGATAGGTATATAGGTAGCAAAGGGGGCGGTAAAACAGCATTTTCCCTGGAATAAATTGATAGAGAAATCGTTGAATATTAATAATATTATCTCTAAGTTATAAATCCTACCCTCGTGAAGTGAGGGATAAGATATTTTGAAACGTAGCTATAAAGCGGCTAATTATTAAGCTTATTAAGCAGAATCGTGCTTAGATCACTATGTGGTCCGTGCGCAATTTCTGTATATTTATAGCTATAAAGCTAAGGATTATTAATATTGTAAGCACGGCTATGTGAATAGAAAGAGAGGTAGAAACGTCCCCGTAATAATATAGATATATATTAGGTAGGGAATAGTATAATAGAGGGATCTTTTGGGTTTGTTATATAATATTCGAATAGAGGGAAGAATATAGTTATAAATAATAGTATATTTCGTATTATAATACGTTGATAAATTATAAAGAACTAGGTCTAAAGAGGGCCTCTGGCCACTGCATAGTGATTTTACCTGCTTAAGTGCAACAGACCTTCCAAGTCCGCGCCTCCTGACAATACACAGCCTTCGGTCACGTGATCCTCTCCCAACCACAGCCGCACTTGGTGGCTTTTCCAAGCCACGAAAGCCTCAGTGGCCCGTTCGGCTCCGATGTAATCGGCCCCGGTGCGGCGCACGTCAAAATGCCTGCATAGTGTTTCCCGAATTATGCCTGCGAACTGGGTGAATTTGTTGTAGTCTTTTAGCGAAGGGGCTGCGGCGTAATTTCGAACTCAACTAGGTCTAAAGAGCTAAGGGGAAAAGGCAGGTATGAATACTTAATATCCTCCTAATCCCTCGGAAGGCTCGGAAGTACTAATCAAGTATAATATAGTTAGTTTAAACGTAATATAGCTAGTTTTACCTAGTTTAAACCCTATATTTCGTATTAATATATAAAGCCTTCTGAGCTAAATCTTAATAGATTTAGGTAAACCTTAAGTTCTGATTTTATCTTATTATCCTAGATAGAAGTATGAGCCCTTATTATATAGTATAGAACTAAATTTTATCTAATGCGGAATAAGATAAGGATTTTAAATATATCCTTTGTTTTCTTATATCTCTTAGGGTTATAGGAATATAGAGCTTTAAAGATAAAATCTAATTCTATTTCCTATATACCCCCTTAAGGTATATATATTTTTAAATATATTATACGTTATTATTAGGAAGTAGATAAGAATATAAGAATAAGAGTAGGTATTATGAGGAAAGAATAAAACCTCATGGTAAAGGAATAAAAGAATTATTGTAGGGGAAAACCTCTAACACTTTTGATTTGATATCTAATATATATATATATTAGTATTATTAGGTATAGGTAAAAAGCCCTTAGGTATATTTTTAGTCTAGCTTTAACTAGCTCCAGAATGTTTTATCTAATAGGCTTAGTTAATATATTAGCTATATTATCTGTAGATCTAATATGGAATAATTCTATTCAATTATCCTATAGAGCATTTCTACTAAAGTAGTATTTAATACTAATATGCTTAGCTTTTTTATAGAATTCTAGACTTTCTGCTAGCTCTTGAGCTGCTTAGTTATCTATCAAGACTTTTAGCCTTTGAATAGGAATATTTATAGAAGCTTTATTTATTATAAATTTATAGCTATTATATAGATAAATAGCTTCTTCAATAGCTTCTACTAAAGCTATATATTCGGCCTCGCAGGTACTTAAAGCAACTATTCTTTGTTTTATAGTATTCCAGCTTATAATATTATATAAGCCTAACTAAAAGATATAGCCTGAAGTAGACTTTCTATCTTCTATATCTCTAGCCTAATTTAAGTCTGAAAATCCGATAATATTAAAATTAGATTTATTATTATAGCTATAATATAAACCTTAGTCTGGGTATTTATTTATATATGCCTAAATTCGGTTTAATATAATAATACGATCCTTAGAACGATTGCTTGTATATCTTATATATCTATTAACTATATAAGTTATATCGGGTCTAGTCCTTAAGGCTAGATATAGAAGGGCTCCTATGTATTATTAATATATAGTTATATCTTCTCTAAAAGCAGTCTCTTTATCGGAAACTAAATATTCTATATTTATATATAGGGGTATAACTAGGTATAATTCAGTTTTACTATACTTATTTAGTATTTCATATATATATTAGGTTTGATATATATATAAGGCTTTTTTTTCCCTATCTATACTGATCTTATTTCCGAGAAAAGTAGTAGGAACCCCTAGTCTTTCAATTTTAATATACTAGGATAGGATAAGATAGACTTAGCTGCGCAGCTTTTAAAAAGCTCCCTTAGCGCACGGGCCTATTATAGGAGGACTATAGAGTAGAGCGTAGAGGAGGGAAGCATAGCAGACTTTAGTATTATTTATATATTATTACACTTAATACCTTAATAATCTTATACCTCGTTTTTTAGTATTTTCTTACTAAATCTATATCTAATTAAGATAATCTCTTTCAATTAGATGTAGAAATTACTTTATATATTTTAAGCCTATTTTTAATATTCTTACTTATTTATAAGTAGAGTTATATTATTTATTATCTTTCTAGTTCCTATTAGTTCTAGCTCTTTCTAATAATACCTAGAGGTAGATTCTTTTACTCTTTTTAATAGCCTTCATAAGCCTCTTAGAGAGTTAGATACCTTTGCTATATCTATATATCCCTGCTAATAATGGATATATATATATATATAATTAATCTACTTTAAATATAATAATAAGCTTACAAAATCTATAAATAATATATAATAATAATACAATTAATAATAAATATAGTTTAAAAGAGAGGAAGATATTTATAGACCTACTTTATTTCTAAGGGAATAGTAATAGCTACACTTTCTTATAGAATTAAGGTAGGAATAATATAAACCCTAAAAACCTCCCTTTCCCCCTTTTCTAATACTATGAGTAGGTTCTAGTAAGTATATCCCTTTCCTTATCCCTTATATATTATACTACTACTACTATTATTTAACTAGCAAGTTATAGCTAAAGTAGCTAGGATAGCTATATATAAGACTAATATAGCAATTAGTAATATTACTAAGCTAATAGGTATAGTAAGATTAACTAGATTAGTAGCTAGACTAATAAAATCCTTATTATTATAGCCCTAAGTACTAAGAGTAATATACTAACCTTTAAGAGAGATATTAATATAGTAAAGCTATAAATATTTCTAAAATAAGAATATTATTAGGAAGACCCTTCTATATTAAGTAATAGGACTTAAGGTAGATCTATAAGAGCCTAGAGTAATAAGGTCAAAGTCGCTAGACCTTTCCTATATTTATTTAGTTACTTAGTTTATATTATTTCCTTTTTTATTTTATTTAGAAAGAGTTATAACTACCTACTTTATTCTCTTATTAAGAAGATATTATAATAATAACTTTCCTTTATTAACTAGAAGACTTTATTACTTTAACTATATAATATTAACTTTAATATTTATAAACCTATAAGTATTAAATCCTCCTCTCTCTTAGCTAATTTAGATACTAGATCCTCTTTTAATAAAGGGAAATAGCCTAAAGAAAGATTTATAAGAGCGTTATTTAATAAAATATAGCTTTATACTATAAGATAGCTAGCTTCTAATAATAATATAAATAGATCTATAAATCTTACCTTAGGGATAGGAGTAATACCCTCAAGTACTCTATATTCTCCTAAGGGAACCTATACTATTTAGGATATTATAGCCGTTACTAACCTCCCTATAAGATATCCTATTATTATAATAATAACACCCTATTCTACTAGAGCGCCTAAGTTTATTAGTACTTATATCTCTAACTTTATTACTAACTATAAGAGCCTTTAAAAGCTTTACTATAAGACTAATAATAACAATAAAAAGCGAGGTCTATATATATAGCTCTAGTAACTATTAAGATATAGTAAAGTCCTATAGTAATAAAGCTAAGACCTAGAAGGAAGCTAAAGAGAAGCTTCTATACTAGTTTATATTCATAAACCTAAAGTCTTAATAGGACCCTAATAAGGATTTTTAAAACCTAGTTATAAGATCTTATATTAAGAATAATAACCCTTCTTAGGTTATAGCGTTAATTACTACCATTTAGTAGCTTTAATAAAGAGCTATTTAGCGAGGAAATCCTAAGCTTACTAATACTAAGCTTATCTATATTACTTATTACTACTTTTTAGAGAGAGCTATAAGAGCTATAGCTCGGAGTCTTAGCTACTAGCTTACTAAGGTTATCTTAAAGTAATAAGTTATAATGGAAGATACCCTAGTTAAATAGTCTACTATATACTAGGAACTTTATCAGTTATTAGGCCTTATTAAGCTTAAACTAATAATAAAGTTTTAAGCCTTTATAAAAACGATTTTAAAGAGGTAAATAGCTAAGGCTAAGGAGCCCTCTATCGCCTAAATTACTAGCTTAATTCTTAACTCCCTTATAGAGAACTTTAGGACCTTAAATATTAATAGGGCTAATTATAAGATAGATATCTTAACCGTTATTAAGAGAGTTACTAGCTGAGGAAATAATATTCTTAATTTAAATACTATAGAAGCTATTAAACCTTATAAATAATAATCTAAGGACTATTTATAGACTTAATACTAATAGTAGTAATACTTTTACCTATAAGCTAGATATAGAGACTATTAAAGAGGATATTAGTAATATTAGGGATTTAGAAGAGGTAGAGGGAGAGGAGGCTATAGAGGCTTTTAATAAGACTAACTACTATAGTATATAGCCTTCTAAGCTATAAGGGCCTGCTAGTTTTATAGCGCTATTAACTATATTATTATTAGCTATATTAAGTATCTTAAGGCTAGCTAGAATAGGGTCTACTATTATATATCTCCCTACTACTTTATTAGCACCCTAGATATAAGTACCACAGTTAAGATGGGTGTTATTAATAAAGGCTATAACTATAAATTAGTAAAGAGCTAGATAGCTTTAAAGTATATCTTAATTAATAAGGATACCTTTATATACTATATAGTTACTATAAGTAAGTTAGTAGAGAAATAGTAGCTAAAGCTCCTAAAGGAGGTCGCGAGGGGTATCAATTATAATAAGGCGCGCCCTAAGCTATCTATTAGCTTTATAAATTTATTAAAAGATATATATAGTTATATAACTTTCTAGACATAATTAAGTTCGAGTTTGGAATTACGCCGCAGCCCCTTCGCAAAAAGACTATAATAAATTCACCTAGTTCGCAGGTATAATTTAGGAAATACTATATAGGTATTTTAACCTATACCCTCTACTAGTTAAGGAAAATAATATAAGAACCCTATATATTCTTACTACTTATAAGCAAATCCTCTAAGTATTATAAAGTTAGATACGCGCTATACTAGGGCTAAATATATCGGAGCCGAACGGGCTACTAAGGCTCTTATAGCCTAGAAACGCCCTCGCTAAACCTTCTAACAAGGTGCTAGAAAAGCTATTATATAAGATAACTCCTTAACCTAAAAGGTCGACCTTCTAGCAAGGTACTACGAATACTACTATATAAGAGGTAACTCCTTAACTAAAGAGGTCTTTCCTAAGAGGTTCTTATAGCTAGAAGTATAAGAAGCTCTACGAGTAGGGCTTTATACCTCTCCCTCTTCCTTATCCTTATTTATAAAGTCCTAGGTATACTTATAACCTATAATAAATCCTTAACTATATTAATACTAGACCCTATATATAAAAACGCTAAGCTTATGCGAGGCATGCCTTTTAACGCTAATAACGCGCGAGAGCTTACTATAGAGTTTAGTATTAATCTAATTAATAAAACCTATTCCTTTATTAATTACTTTATTATATATAGAGAGTATATTATTAATATAGCCCTTAAGATAGCTCTTATTAATACCCCTAGAGGGGATACTTACTATTATATTATAGCTAAGTAAGTAGACTTAGTAGTAGAAGCTAGGTAAGTTATTATATACCCTAAAAAGTAGCCCTTCTTTAAGCAGGTCCTCTATACTATTGAGGCAGAGGCAGCCCAGGCCCCTTAGGTGAACGTTAGTAAGTATATATTATACTAACTACTCTAATATAGAGAGACCGTTATAAAGATAGTAATAACTAGCGGATAAAGCGGTAATAGAGGTAGTATTAGTAGCGCGGGTAGTATATAAGAGGAAGAGTCAATAGTTTTATAGTTTAAATAATTAAAAACTATATTATTATTAATTTAAAGTTAAAGGTTATAAGGCTATAGGCATATATAAGTACAGCTATAGTTAGGAGAGTTACGATTACGTGACTAAAGGCTATATATTATCAGGAGGCGCGGAGTTAGAAGGTGTATTGCACTTAAGCAGGTAAAATCCCTATGTAGTGGCTAGAGGCCTTATAGATATAATATTCTTTAGCTTTAAGCCTAAGAACTAATATATTAACTTAGTAGAAGATATTACTATAGTTGAAAGAGGAAAGGCTAGAGGGTATTATATAGAGCCTTATAATACTTACTATTAATAAGCCCCTTAAATAATAAACCTACTTATAATATAAGACCCTGCTATTTAGATTACTTAGAGAGTTATAGAGCTACTTAATGATAAGGAAGAACCTAAGGATACTATACTACCAGACGCCCCTAAGGAATAAGTTAAATAATAAAAGTAGGAAAAATAAGATAAGCCTTATATTTAACATAGCAATTTATGAACTAATTATACTCTTACCCTTAAGCTATACAATAAGAGAGTAAATAGGAAGGTAGCTATCCCTAAATCCTTCCTTTATTAGAACTAGCTAGATTAGAATAGAATAATCTATAATACTACTAAAGCTATAATTAATAAGTATAAGGATAGATAGCTTAAAGGTATAGGAGGTTTTTATTACTATTAATATTACACTTCTAGATTAATTTAATAAGATAGAAGAGAGTAATAAGGGGCTATAGGAATAAATAAATTAAGTAAATAATGATAAGAATTATTCTAAAAGCTAAGTAACTTTAGTAGCTATCTCTATAGACTTACCTAAGGGCCTCTGGCCACTGCATAGTGATTTTACCTGCTTAAGTGCAATAGACCTTTTAACTCCACGCCTCCTAACAATACATAGCTTTTAGTCACGTGATCTTACTGACTACCCTTCCTAACCATAGCTGCACTTATACGTGCCCTACTAGATAGCCTCACGATCTTAAACTTTATATTAATAATAATATGGTTTTTAATTATTTAATAGACTACGAAACTATCGACTTTTCCTCTCGCGCACTACCCGCCCTGCTATCAAATACCGCCTCTATTACCGCTTCGTCCGCTAGCTATGCTATTATTAGTAACGCTCTCTCTATATTAAAGTAGTTAGTATAAGCTATACTTACTAATATTCGCCTAGGCTACCTAGCCTACCTCTACCTTAGTAATATAGAGGACCTACTTAAAAAAGGGCTACTCTATAGGGTATATAATAACCTACTAAGCTTCTACTACTAAGTTTACTTACTTAGCTCTAATACTATTATACCTTATAGAGTCCCCTATAGGGGTATTAAGGTAAGCCCTCTTAAAGGCTATACTAATAATATACTCTCTATATATAGCAGAGTAGTTAATAAAGGAGCAGGTTTTATTAATTATATTAAGGCTAAGCTCTCTAGCGATCCCCTCTATATTACTTATATTAAAAGGCGTGCCTCGCTTTAGCTTAGTATATTTATATATAGGGTTTAGTATTAATATAGTTAAGGATTTATTATGGATTATAGGGATAAGGATAAGAAAGAGGGAGAGGTATAAAGCCCTACTCGTAGTAATAGAGCTTTATATACTTCTAGCTATAAGAACCTCTTAGGAAAGACCTCTTTAGTTAAGGAGTTATCTCTTATATAGTAGTGTTTATAATACTTTGCTAGAAGGTCGACCTTTTAGGTTAAGGAGTTATCTTATGTAGTAGCTTTTACCTGATTAGAAGGTTTAGTAAGGGCGTTTCTAAGCTATAAGAGCCTTAGTAGCCCGTTTAGCTCTAATATAATTAGCCCTAGTATAGCGCATATCTAACTTTATATAGTAATATTTAGAGGGTTTACTTATAAGTAATAGGAATATAGAAGGTTCTTATATTATTTTCCTTAACTAGTAGAGGGTATAAGTTAAAATACTTATATAGTATTTCCTAAATTATACCTGCGAACTAGGTGAATTTATTATAGTCTTTTTGCAAAGGGGCTGCGGCGTAATTCCGTGCTCAATAGGTAAAGGCTAAGAAGAATATAATACTAGATCCTAGCGCCCTATTTATAAGCCTAATTATACTAAAGTTTTTAACTATTAAGTAAAGAATAAGGCTTATAAAAGCTTTATAAGAAGCTATTCTTAAGATTATTAATTATCTATAACTTAAAGAAAAGAAGCTTCTTTTAGCTATTCTTATTATAAGAGAGAAAGCTTTAACCTAGGAATTTTAATATTATAGCTCTATACACCCTTTTATTATACCTCTATAGATAATTTAAATAGTATTATATAAGGTATAATAAGCAAAAGGAAACCTAATATTAAGAGGACTAGAGTAGGATATTATTATAATTCTAAAGGATAGACTAGAGAAGGGAATCCTTAAGTAAAGTTATATAGCTTATTCTAATCTATTCTTCTTTATATATAGTAAGATAAGACTTATTAACTTACTAACTAAGATAAATATAGTTATAATATAAGATATAATACTACCCCCTTTAGTAGATAAACCTTTAGAGGACTTTATTATATATTAATTATTATTACTACTAGACCTTTTTTTAAGATATAACTAAGTCCCCTTAGACCTTATAAGTAGAGACTTAATAATATTTATATTACTTATTAGGTTACTATAGATATATATACTACTATAAGGAGTAATGAATTTAGCTACTTAGTTTATATAGGTTATAATTAGAATCCTATATAACCTTATCCCTAGTTACTATAAAGCCTCCCTTAATAATCTCGCTATTAAAGGACTAACTTTATGATATAATAAGGAAGAGATTAAGTCCTTTTTAGGGATTTATGGATTTATCTTAGAGTATTTATAAAATATTAATAAGGGTTTATTTAATTTAGAGCTACCTAAGTATATAGTAGTAGTAGTTAGGTTATAATAAGCCTAGGAAGTAGTAATAATTATTAGCTATATTTTTAATACTAATAGGCGTTATCTAGAGGAAGTAAAGATAGTTAAGATCTATATATAAGTTATTTATATTAATTTAATAGAGTTAAGGGCTTTCCTTAGAATTCTTATATTCTATAGATCTTAAGTAAAGGACCACTCTATTGATATAAACCTACTTACTAACTTGCTTAAAAGGGATATCTTATTTAATTAAGAGGAGAGTAGTAGATAGCTATAAATACCTTAAAGCTAATACTTATAAGAGCTCTAATTCTTATTATTATAAATTATAGCCCTAGAGGAGGAGATATTTACCTTATAGTTAATACTAGTAATATAAGATAGGGTAGAGTTCTAGGATAGTTTATAAATAACTAGTATATAGTCTCTTACTTTAAGAGTAATACTTAGTTAGGATCTAAACTATTATATAACGCTAGGAGGAAGGAACTTTGTAGAGTTTTAAAGGCTTTAAAAAGGGTATATAACTATTTATATAAATAATACTTTGTCTTAGAAATAGATACTAAGATAGTAGTTATATAACTTAATAGAGTAGCTATAGACTTCCTAGAAGCTCTTATTATTTATTGGATTACTTAGATTTAAATATTTAACTTTAAAGTATAATTTATCTATAGTACTTAGAATATAATAGTAAATAGCTTATTCTAGAAACCTCGAGGTTCCTCTAATATTATTAATAAAAAGGCTAAGAGAGATTTTAACTCCTAGATTAATTTATAGATCTTCTTTATAGATATAGAAGCTAATTCCTTCTTTACTTAAGCTTAATAATATAGTAATAAGTAATATATAGGGGAGGTCCTAGTAGGGGATTTAGAGGTCATTAGTAATATGATGAATATCCTAAATATACTTCTTAATAATTTATAAACCTATTCTATATTCTTAATAAATCGCTTATTATTTAATAATATAGAGATACCATCTAGGGATTTAATTAATAAGGTAATATAACTTTAAGACTAGAGTATTAAACTATTATATTTAGAATCGCATGCTTTTTATTAGATTAATAAATTAAAAGCTAATATTATAATAAGTTATTAATAATCCTAAATAATAAAGGTAGCTAGTTATAAAAGCCTATAAAGAGAGTAGTTATTAAGGTAAGTAGGCTTTAGCTAGAAGACTATTTAATACCTATATATAAGCTAGTATATATATACAAATTAGTAAATCCTTAAGAAGTTACTCTAATTACTAAAAGGGGAGAGCTTAATATATAGATAATATAAGGACCTATAGTTTACTAAAGGGGCTACCCTTTATAAGCATCTTATTAAATATATAGAGAATAGGTAAGTAATAGCTTATGAAAATAAGGGATTTACTTATAAAATAGCCTAAAGCTTACTAGCTTAAGAGAGTAACTTTAGCTAAGATCGCTAAGTTTAATTAAAAAGAGATTATCTATTATTATAAGCTATATAGCAAACTTATTATTAATAGAGGTCTAGAAAATAAGGATATTATTATTAAGTTTAACAAGAAGTATAGTATAAGGAGGAAGGTAATATCTATATATAACCTAAGGGCTAATAGATTAGTTAAGGCTATATATTAGCTAATTACTTATATATTACTAATATAAACTAGAGAAAAGAATGATATCAACCCTTAACTATACCTTCCTCCTACCCTATTTATAGACTAATTAAGTGTTTATACTTTAACTAGCTTTGGCCTTTTCTATCTTTTATATAGGCTTAAACCTATTACTCCAATTAAAACCTTAATACTAACTTAGAGAGTTCTTAATTAGGATTTAGTAATAATAAAAGAGAAAGAGGTTTAAATATATCTATAAGCCTTGCTATAACTTAATAAGGATAGGAAATAAGCTAAGAAGATAATTAATAGTTAATATAAGAAAGCTATAGAGTATTATAACGGGCGATATAAGAGGATAATCAGGAAGGAGAGGCTAGAGACTACTAATAGCAAGGCCCCTTCCGTATCCTATTGCGAGCCCTAAACGCTCCGTTATTGGGTTCGGAATTACGCCGCAGCCCCTTTATAAAAAGACTATAATAAACTTACCTAGTTCGTAGGTATAATTTAGGAAATACTATATAAGTATTTTAACTTATACCCTCTATTAGGTAAATAAAATAATATAAGAACCCTATTGAGCTCGGAATTACGCCGCAGCCCCTTCGCAAAAAGACTATAATAAATTCACCTAGTTCGCAGGCATAATTCGGGAAACACTATATAGGTATTTTAACCTATACCCTCTACTAGTTAAGGAAAATAATATAAGAACCCTATACGTTCCTACTACTCGTAAGCAAACCCTCTAAATATTACCGCATAAAGTTAGACGCGCGCCGCACCGGGGCTAATTATATTAGAGCTGAACGGGCTATTAAGGCTCTTATAGCAACGCCCTCGCTAAACCTTCTAGTAAGGTGCTATAAAAGCTACTATATAAGATAACTCCTTAACCTAAAAGGTTAACCTTCTAGCAAGGTGCTAAAGGTGCTGCGAACGCTACTATACGAGAGGTAACTCCTTAACTAGAGAGGTCTTTCCTAAGAGGTTCTTATAGCTAGAAGTATAAGAAGCTCTACTACGAGCAGGGCCTTATACCTCTCCCTTATCCTTATCCTTATCCCTATAACCCACGATAAATCCTTAACTATATTAGCACTAGACCCTATATATAAATACGCTAAGCCTGAGCAAGGCACGCCCTTTAGCGTAAATAATATAGAGGGGATTACTAGAGAGTTTAGCCTCGATATAATTAATAAAACCCGCTCCTTTATTAACTACTCCGCTATATATAGAGAGCGTATTATTAGCATAGCCCTTAAGAGGGCTTACCTTAATACCCCTATAGGGGACTCTATAAGGCGCGATAGTATTAGAGCTAAGTAAGTAAACTTAGTAGTAGAAGTTTAGCAGGTCGTTATATACCCTATAGAGTAGCCCTTCTTCGAGCAGGTCCTCTATATTACTAAGGCAGAGGCGGCCTAGGCGGCCTAGGCCTATTAGGGCTTAAATATTAGTAAGTATAGCTTGCGCTAAATAGAGAGAGCGTTGCTAATAATAGCATAGCTAGCGGACGAAGCGGTAATAGAGGCGGTATTAGTAGCGCGGGTAGTACGCGAGAGGAAAAGTCAATAGTTTTATAGTCTATTGAATAATTAAAAACCACGTTATTATCGATATAAAGTTAAAGATCGTGAGGCTATCTAGTGGGGTACGTATAAGTGCGGCTATGGTTAGGAGAGGTAGTTAGTAATTACGATCACGTAACCGAAGGCTATGTATTATCAGGAGGCGCAGAGTTAGAAGGTCTGTTGCACTTGAGCAGGTAAAATCACTATGCAGTAGCCAGAGGCCATATAAGAACCCTATATATTCCTACTACTTATAAGTAAACCCTTATATAAAGTCGGATACGCGCTATACTAGGGCTAATTATATTAGAGCTAAATAGGTTACTAAGGCTCTCGTAGTAACGCCCTCGCTAAACCTTTAAGTAAGGTGAAAGCTACTAGATGAGATAACTCCTTAACCTAAAAGGTTAACCTTCTAGCAAGGTGAACGCTACTATAGGAGAGGTGACTCCTTAACTAACGCTCCGTTCTATTAATTAGTAATATTACTAGGTGTAAGAATACCGAAGGTATATCTTAAAAGTTCTATAATAATCCTATAAGGTTTATACAAACCTTAATAAATAACTATATTATATATAGTTATATACCTATATAATATCTCTTTAATAATACTTTA
>JAVHLU010002150.1:0-20980 GCA_036785755.1 Colletotrichum ledebouriae
ATCAAAAATATCTGCGACGTCTACTGGGACTACCTGTCCTACAGCACGGCAACGCAGGTCCCAACGCTCTACGAGGCCTTGGGCTTGGACGACGCTCGAAATCCAGGTGTTGCGGACGTCTGGCCGGCGCTGCAGGACCGGCTAGACGGGATTTACCATGCAAACGGCGTCCCCCTGGCCGATGACGGCCCCGCCGTCGGCTCGCTGCAAGGAGCCGAGGGCAAGGAGCATCTTAGCGGCTATGGCGACGGTGAGGCCTCTCTGGGATTGTCGCCGCCTATGGCGCCCCAGGCTAGCGAGGTCTGGACGTAGATTGGCAACGTTTTGATGGATAGCAAGCTGTGCTCCACATACGACCGGATCTTCATGCCCGTGCTAATAGGACTAGAGGTCGATCGCAAGGCAGCTCTAAGCAAGATATGTCTATAGGAGACATCAGTAGCAGATGCAGGCAGGTAGATATGGTTTCTTCGTTCATGTTGAGATAGCGAGACTGCTGCTGGAACCTTTTCTTTGGATTGATGTGTTGGGAAATGGGGACATGTGTTAGGTAGCATAGAGAGCCCATAAAGAGAATGCTGTTGACTGCAACATGTTAATGCTTATTAAGCCCTTGCCGATTGCGCGAAGGGTCTGCAAAGTAGAAGGGCCGTCGGCATCTCATATAGCCCAAGCCTTTATAATCTGCATGGCGGATCGCATTACTGGCCCCTGGAAGAAGACCTTGCCCTCCCATACGCCTAGGCTCCTACTTGGCACGCCCAATAAATAACAATAGCCTAGGCCAACTATGCTATTGCCCGTGGTGATTTGACTGTGAAACGCGTTATCTTCCCAGGAAGTGAGTACTTTTCTCCCCGCTCTCCCCATCATTCAAAGCGTAACTACTAACGTGCTTGCTGCATCTATTCCCAACCTAGCGAGCCAGGGCAACAAAATGAGCACCAAACTCACCGGCAACTGCGTCTGGGAGCTACGTGCCCGCTAGTTCCAGAGACTCTACCGCGCCGTGCCCAAGCACAAGAACAGACAACTCATAACTGCTGAACATCTCGCCCGTGCCAACTTGCTGCAGACGGATTATGCGCTTCCAGCTGCTGTCCAAGGCGACGACGACGACGACGGCGATAAGAACAACAACAATAACGGGACGACCCAAGAGGAAGAAGCACAGCCCGAGGCTTAGGATAACAATAAGTCTCTCACGGGTGCGTTAAGCTATCGCATATAGAAGAGCTATCCTACCGGCAAAGAGTCGGTTTATTTACCCCCCTCCCCCTTTATTTATCTAGCGGTGTTGGCTAACCTAAGCAGGAGGATCCCCAGATCGGAAGCAAAAAGGTCCAGAAGCCTGCCCCGATCTGTATCCGTATAGCCTGCACCGTACGAGCGCAATACCACTAGCTTCGAGGCCCCTCTTGATGATTCTCCCGAGCCTAATACTATCTTAGAGGTCCTTTGGGATAATCCTCCCGAGTCTGAGATTAACTTAGAGGTTCCTCTGGATAATCCTCCTCTCGAGCCTAATAGACATCCTCCGCTAGCACCCGTAGCTACTATTCTGCTCGATACCTACTATATTTCTAATCGCTCGTAGCAGCCTAGCGCCTAGGCTAACCTAAATAGCGTGCTCTCGTAGGACCTATTATACTACCCCTCTCTACCGGTCGATCCTTAGCTAGTTAACCCTCGGCCTGAGCTATATAGACGTTTTTAGGAAGTTAGGAGACGCTTTGAAACTCTTATCGTGAACGCCTAGGTGCCACGCGATGATGAGGAGCCTATTGACCACGAGGACTCCTCTCGGTGGAATACCTTCTCATAGCATGCGTCCTATGATAATGGGGCGCCTATTGTCAACGAGGGTTCCTTTGGGTCGGGGGCCTCCTTACAAGACGCCCAGAGTTCCCATAATGCTGCGTACCCTATTGGCAAAGGGCTGCTTTAGGTCGCAGGCCTTCACGCAGGTCGCCCAGAGGTCCGGCTATAATGCGGAGCCCATTGGCAACAAGAGTTCCTCTAGGTCGAGGGCCTTCTTTCAGGACGACTTCAGGATGTTCTTGGCTTGGCGCAGGGAGCGACGGAGGCTCGGGGCCGTCGGCAACTCTCAGCCGTGAGTTAACTATTAACTTCTTTATTGCGGCTTTATCCTGCTTAGTAAACTAGTTAAGTTAGAAAGGATGGAGGACCTACTTATAGATTTGGCTATTAGATAGAAAACTAGTTTAATAGGTTGCTAGCAACGAAACCCGTAAAGTGACACTATGAGGAAAGTTAGTTTAATTATGGTCGGGCTTTGGTTTTTGCTAGCGCTATATACCAAATAATGAAGTTAAAACGAGGGCTTAAACTTGGCGAATGAGATTATTTTCCACCATAATCTTGATTGTTTTGACTGTATTGGTTGATTATTATGAACGCGAAATGCGCGTGGTTGATACCCTGGGTGGTATAAAAACCCGCTGATGTTCCCCTTTACGGAGGTTCTAATATTCGATTACGGGTTGTGGCTAGTTTTTTCCCTCCTTTTTTTTTACCCAGCGAAATCCCGTACAAAAAACCCGAAAGACTACCCGAAGGCCCCTAAATGGCCTGGGCAGCGGAATAATTGCGATTCTAGGAGCCTACGTCTTAGGCAAAATAGCTAAAACGAGGGCATCGTCGCTTTAACTAATTGAATCTCTAGATTAACGTGGTTCATTAGTTAGCTGCGTATATTAGTTAGCTGCGCACTTTTTCCTAGACCCGCTTAGTTATTAACTACTTATATATTTAATATATAATTAATATGTAATAATAATACTAATTGACTTATAAGAAGATAAAATCCTTTTTATTATTAAAGCAATCTAATTAATATATACTATAGGCTGAAAGCTAAGTATATAGCGTGTAGAGAGGACCTATAGTATCTCTAAAAGCTCTTTATATAATAGAATAAATAACTATCCTCGATATAAACCTATCTAACCTTAATAATATAGACTTAATCTAATTAAGGAGAAAATACTTCTCTAATATATTATTAAATAAAATATTAGAGGATTTCCTTTATACCTCACTAGTATAATAGATATGGCTAATCTCTTATTATAAGCATATTATAATAAGCTTATTAATAAGTAATAAGCTGGGCGGTTTATAGACTTATACCCTACTCTAAAAACTAAGTTTAATTATATATATAATTATTAAAAGGCTCTTCAAGAGGATCTAGAGGTTAGTTTTAAGTAATTTATATTATTATATAATATAATAACTAAATATAGAATCCAAGAGAAGGACCTTTATAATTTTAATAATGCTAGCTTTATAATAGATATAATTACTATATTAATAGTATTAATATATACTAATTAATACAATAAAGTAAAGTCTATCTAGCTTAGTAATTATAAATAGGCTATAGTTATTAAATATATTAATTTAGGCGGGTAGTATATCTCGCTATTTATCATTATTATAGGTATATATTACCTTACTAGTTCGATTATTAAATTAGGTTTCCTAGGTGACTAGGTTATTAAGCTTATTACTAATAGATAGATAGATAATTAGATAGCTCTTAACTAGATTATTAACTTTAATAAATATACTAAGAACTAAACTAAGGTTATTTACTAGATACTTATTATTAATAGTTATAAGAGTTATTCATTAGCTAAATTTAATAATTAATATAAGTAGAATAATATTATAATAGTTAGTATACTTATATATCTATTATATTTACTCTCGCTATTAGATATTACTCTTTATTCGCCTCTTAAAATATATATATAGCGATAAAATTATCCTCTTTATGTAAGCCTCTATAAGCTCTATTACTAAGTCTAAGTTCTTTATTTCTTTTTATTAGGCTAATAATAAGGTTTTTAATAAGGAAAATATTAATTCTATATTCCTAAACGCTAGAACCTTACTATAAAGTCTAGATTATATTATCTAGAAGCTTAATATATATTTATAGATACTTATACTTCTTATAGCTAACCCTTTAATATTACTACCTTAGTAGTTATTAATACCCTCTAGCTTATAATAAACTATCTTATAGTTTAACTTTATTAAAGATTAGATCTCTATGTATTAAAGAAGCTTATAAATACGAATTATTACTATAATTAGGTAATTATTAAAGGGTATATAAGTAATAATATATTTACTTACGCCTTTAATTAATTAGTTTTATATACTTAAGGATATAAATATAGTACTTATAAAATGCTAGAGGGCTAAAAGAATATAAGTCTAGCTTAGAGGAGTACTTAATATAGAGGACGCTAAGGGTTTATTAAAAGAGAAATAAAAATATAAATATCTAGTATATTAAGAGGACAAGGAGGGGGGTTTATTAAAGAGAGCTTAGCTAGCTTAGAGATATTATAATATATATAGTAAGGCTATTTATAATAGATAAACCTCTTCTAAGGATATGGAATTACTAGAAGATTCTAATGGTAATAACTAATAATAGATTTAATATATTATTATTAAGAAATACTAGATACTATTATAGATATAGGAAAAGGTGCGTAGCTAACTAATATACGCAGCTAACTAATAAACCACGTTATCTATATTTTGAAAAGAATAGCGAGAGCTTATTTATATTCTTAACTCTATTTTGGAAGGCTAATTAGGTAGCTAGTAATAACTACCCCTAGTTATCTTAAATACTTAAGTTATAAATCCCTATAGGATTACTTATATTCCTTAATTCTACCTCTTAGTATTACTATTAGACTATAGGTAGTATATTGGTAGTAGCTAGTATTATGCTTTATAAGTAGTAAGTTTATAATAAAGTCTATTAGGAGGTCTAAATATAATTAGCTATGTATTAGTAGGGGCTTTAGGAACCCCCTCTTAGCTTACTTCTAGATATATATATATATATATATATATATAATAGTTCTATATAAACCTCTATATTATTTATTTCTATTCTAGCTAATAGAACTACTAACGTATTATTTGAAGTATATTATTATAGCCTAAGTAGGTGGTTATACTTAGGTTATAGCTCTACTAAATAGTTATTATATAGATCTCTCCTAATAGTTATTATTATCCTCCCTACTAAGTACCTATAACCTCTCTCTAAATATTAGCGTTCTGTAACTATTAGTATTATACTAATTAATTTAAATCTTAGCTTTTATATTTAGTAAGAAGCTCTATAGCTACTAAGTAACTATATAATATACGACTTTCTAAGTTATGTCCCCTTTTATAGTCTCTATCTATAGTATATATAACTTAGAGTTACTATTGAGAGCTGTAGTATCTAGGATATCGATATAACGCTTATAGCTGCTCCTTTCTAGGGGGCTAGCTATGAGGCCTCTATAGGTATGAATATAGCTTAATATTAGTTATAGGATCCTCCCCTACTTCTACTTATTATCCTACTCTTAGGATATATCTTATTCTTATGAAGGGAGGGTATTAATAGCTACTACTTCCCTATTAGAGTAGTATTTGAGCTCGGACTTACGCCGCAGCCCCTTTGCAAAAAGACTATAACAAATTCACCTAGTTCGCAGGTATAATTCGGGAAATACTATATAGGTATTTTAACTTATACCCTCTACTAGTTAAGGAAAATAATATAGGAACCCTATACGTTCCTACTACTCGCAAGCAAACCCTCTGAACATCACAGAGTCGGACGCGCGCCACACCGGGGCCGATTACATCAGAGCCGAACGGGCTTAGAGTAGTATTTAATATAGAGGTTATATTAAATTTAGAAGAATAGGTATATCGGTAGCGAAGGGGCTGAAAAGCAGCCTAAGTAATAGATATTCATAGACTAGGTTTAATTATAATAAAAGCTGATAAGCTTAAGCATAAGGAAGCATGGACTTGTTCATGAATTTGTATTAGAATGAATATTAAATGATGTTGAAGTGTTGATGTTATTTCTAAGTTATAAATCCTACCCTTAGTAAGTGAGGGGTAAGATATTCTAAAACATAGCTACTAAATAGCTGATTGTTCAGCTTATTAAGCAGAATCGTGCTTAGATCACTGAGTGGTCTGTGCACTATTTTCTTATATATTTATAGCCATAAATATAAGGTTATTAATATTATTAGAATTTATATAGATTTGTAAAGTATTTGTTTCTTAAAGGAAATATTATTATAATTATTATTTTATGTTTTATAGTTATTGGTGTGTTATTAAACATATATTATATGGATATATAACTATATATACTATAGTCATTTATTGAAGTTTATTCAAAGGTTATAAGGTTATAATGGAAATTAGTAACATATACCTATAGTATTCCTATAAAAATAACTCCTCTACTTACTAGCTCTAATACTCTATAAGGTACTACTTCGTGGCCTCTGGCTACTGCATAGTGATTTTACCTACTTCAGTGCAACAGACCTTCTAACTCCGCGCCTCCTAATAATACATAGCCTTCGGTCACGTGATCTTACTAACTACCTCTCCTAACTATAGCCGCACTTATACGTGCCCTACTAGATAGCCTCACGATCTTCAACTTTATATTAATAATAACGTGGTTTTTAATTATTTAAACTACGAAACTATCGACTTTTCCTCTCGCGTACTACCCGCGCTGCTAATACCGCCTCTATTACCGCTTTATCCGCTAGCTATACTATTATTAGCAACGCTCTCTCTATTAGTTAGTATAAGCTATACTTACTAACGTTCGCCTAGGCTACCTAGGCTACCTCTACCTTAGTAATATAGAGGACCTACTCGAAGAAGGGCTACTCTATAGGGTATATAATAACCTGCTAAACTTCTATTACTAAGTTTACTTACTTAGCTCTAATATTATTATACCTTATAGAGTCCCCTATAGGGGTATTAAGGTAAGCCCTCTTAAGGGTTATACTAATAATACGCTCTCTATATATAGCGGAGTAGTTAATAAAGGAGCGGGTTTTATTAATTATATTAAAGCTAAACTCTCTAGTAACCCCCTCTATATTATTTATATTAAAGGGTATACCTCGCTTAGGCTTAGTATATTTATATATAGGGTCTAGTATTAATATAGTTAAGGGATAAAGATAAGGAAGAGGGAGAGGTATAAGGCCCTGCTTATAGTAATAGAGCTTCTTATACTTCTAGCTATAAGAACCTCTTAAGAAAAACCTCTTTAGTTAAGGAGTTACCTCTTATATAATAGCGTTTATAGTACCTTACTAGAAGGTTAACCTTTTAGGTTAAGGAGTTATCTTATATAGTAGCTTTCGTAGTACCTTTAGCACCTTACTAGAAGGTTAACCTTTTAGGTTAAGGAGTTAACTTATATAGTAGCTTTCGTAGTACCTTACTAGAAGGTTTCGCGAGGGCGTTTCTAGGCTATAAGAGCCTTAGTAGCCTGTTCGGCTCTGATATAATTAGCTCTAGTGCGGTATATATCCGACTTTATACGAGGGTTTGCTTGTAAGTAGTAGGAACGTATAGGGTCCCTATATTACTTTCCTTACCTAGTAGAGGGTATAAGTTAAAATACGTATATAGTATTTTCTAAATTATACCTGCGAATTAGGTGAATTTATTATAGTCTTTTTGCGAAGGGGCTGCGGCGTAATTCCGAGCTCAAGGTACTACTTCGTTATAAGATATTAAAGCTTCTAGTAATTAGTTAATACTTTAAATAAGGTTATATTATATAGCTCTATACTCTATATATAAGGAAGATAAAATAATAAAGAGCTCCTTATTATAAATAGAATAATTATATTCTATAAGTAAGAGCCTTTATAAGTAGAACGCCATTAGGCGCTAGATACCCTCTGGGCTAATCTAGAAGAATAGTTCTCTAAACATAAATCTCAAATAATTAGCTTCAATAACTACCTTACTTTCTAGATTAAATTAGTAGAGTATTACCTAGGTATTAAGGAGCTACGTAAGCTAGGAGAAAGCTTATTCCTATTTATCTCTCTATTAGAATATTATATCCTTCTTAATGAGTAGTATAAATAGTTTAATAATATCTTTATACCTTAATATAAATATATTATAATAGTTTATAAACCCTAGAAAGCTCTGGACCCCTCTTAATAAGGTAAGTAATAGCTGTTTAGTAATTACTTAGAGCTTCCTAGAGTTATAAGAGAGGCTTTCTCATATAATTTTGATAAACCCTATATATTTAACTTATTTAACTAAGAACTTATACTTTATTAGGTTCAAAGTTAAGCTCTATTTCTACTAGCCTCTAGAGGCCTTCCTAAATCTTCCTCTTATAATCTTCTTTTATTCTATTAGAAGAAATTAATATATTATTATTCTATTAGAATAAATTAATATGTTATGTATAAAAGTAGTAATGAAGTTATTAAGAAGGCTTTATAGAGTATTATTAATATACCTCTAGGACCTAGTAGCAGTATTAATTAAGCTAAATAGGTAAACTACTTATTTAAATAGCTTATATTAAGGCTAGAATATAGTTCTCTCCGAATACCTCTCTATTATCCTCAACTTATAAAGGGCTACTACTATATCTATTTTAAGAAACTACTTAGCTATATTAACGTAATATAATATCCTAGAGATTATAAGATAAGGTATTAATCCTTCTTAATAATTATACTAAGAGCTCTATAGTTAATATAGAAGTAAATACCCCTACTTAGCTTCCTTATAAAGATTATTAATACTCTAGCTAATAAGCTATATAGCCTTAATAAACCGTTTATTTAGGCGATTAAATAGATTCGGTTTGAGTATTAGTAACTGTTCTTTTAATATATTATAAAAAGGGCCTTAGAGAAGTAGTAATTCTCTCCTATATATTCCTAAGATAAAGTTAATCGAGCACTTTACTTTGGGTTATTTAAGGTATAATAAATAAGCTTTATTAGAGTTAAATAGATCAGGGAATTCCTTTAATAACTAGCTCAATAACTACTATTATTAATCCTCTTTTAGTCTCAGCTTTAGAGCTTTCTAAATATCTAATAAGCTAATAGCTTATATTAATACCTCTAGAATATTTTCTTAGTACTTACGTTATTCCATTATTAAGTATTAGTAAATAATAGAGAATAAGGGTATATTACAGAACCTTATAGCCCTTATTCCTTTCATAAGGGGTATTTCCTCTTAGCTCTTTAGGCATAACTTAATATAGCCCCTCTTATAGTATACTTAGTAGGCTATTATACTATAGATAACCTCACTATACTCTGTTTTAAGGTATCCTAGGAGAAGATTAAGGTCTAGGCTATTAACTATATATATAAAGGAATACTAAGTATAGCTACTTATATGTAATTAAATACTATTATATCTAACGTATTACCTAGTCATAGTCTGCTAAATATATACCTCCTTATATATTAGTATCCTTTTCTAATATATAGAAAGTAAACGTATTAAGCTAGAGAAAGATTAATTATTAGACAGGTAGTACTCCTAGTATCTACTAGAGTATAAATATAATTTATAAAACTCGCTCTTTTACTAGCTACTCCGATCTATATAGAGAGTATATTATTAATATAGCCCTTAAGAGGGCTCTCCTTAATACCCCTATAGGGAAACCTAGGATTAATAATTATATTATAAATAAGTAAGTAAACTTAATAGGAAATAAGGTATACTCTATAGAGTAGCCTTTCTTTGAGTAGACTCTCTATATTACTAAGATAGAAGCAGCCTATTAGGGCCTAAATATTAGTACGGATAGCCTATACCAACTAATAGAGAGAGCATTACTAATAATAAAATAGCTAGGAAGGTAATAGCTAGCCTAATTAAATAAGAGGACTACTAGTAGATAAAGCGGTAATAGAGATAGTATTAGTAGCATAGGTAGTGCGCGAGAGAATAAGTTAATAGTATAGTGATCTATAGTAATTAAATAATTAAAAACTATATTATTATTAAAGTATAAGGTTAGAGATCGTGAGGCTATAGGTATATATAAGTATAGCTATAGTTAGGAGAGAATTATATAATTAAAAGCTATATATATTATAAGGAGGCTCGGAGTTAAAAGGTCTATTATACTGTAGTAGGTAAAATCACTATGTAGTAGCTAGAGACTAAAGGCTTATAATAGGTTTGATATTCTATTAGTAGATTCCAATAGTTATTATATAAAAGAAACCTTCTAATTCTAAATACTTAATTAGAATATAAGAATAGGTATTATAATAAATATAGAGCTACTAAACTGCTATTTCGTAGCTTTAAATAGCATTATCTATTTAGAAAGATATACCTAAGTTTTGTTTTTAAGTTACTTCTTCTTTTTAAAACATTAAAAGGTTTCCATACTATTACCTATTACTATAGATTATTTATAATCTTTTTATAAGTTTTATCCAATTTATTTACTCCTACTTTCTCTCTCTAAACCCTATATTACTACTATATATTATTATAACTTCTTATATAGTACTTATATATATATTATATTTTAACTTTAGTAATTGTTTTAATATTTACTAGCTATTCTAGAGCTTATAATATTTTATAAGCTCTCTCTAAAGGCTTAGTAGATATAAGGGGTTAGACCCAAGTTTATTTAATAAGAGGTCGCTATAATACTATTTATTTAAGCTAAAGAGGAAAAGGGGAAGTTTTCCTCTCTAGTAGAGATTTCGCTAGTTTATAGGGGATAACTAAGTAAGCCCCTAGGTAGGCCCTAGGTAGCTCCCTAAAGTAGTAAACCTAGGTAGAAGCTTAGGTAGGCTTAACCTAGGCGTAGCGTATAATACTATCCCCCCTCCTAGCTAGTCCCCCCTCTAGGTATAAGCTAGGTCGCTATTATTATTTATAACTAGCTTATATAGGGCTTTATACCTATTTACTATAGTAATCTCTATAATAGCTTCTATAGGCTCCTAGGTAGGCTCTATATACCCCTCTTACTTAACTAGGACCTCGCGCCTCTGCTCTTACCTAACTGCCTTCTATTGCGCTATATATATCTCCTCTATATACTACTCGAATTCGCTATTATTAGCTATAATTAGTAGTAGCTAGGGATCTATCCTTATCTATATAGATAAGGGGTCCTCTAGTACCCTCTAGAGGAGGTCTATATAGAACCTTAGGTAGATATTACTAGGTATATCTAACTTAATAATATATAGGCTTAGGACTCCTCTTATAATATATTTATAATATAACTATAATAGCTTCTTACTAAGCCTAGGGCTCGTATAGTTAGCTACTAAAAGCTAAACCTTATTACTTACTTAATACTCCTCTATAAGTATCCTATACTAGTTCGCATTCTCCTCGCTATACTACTAGGCTATTATAATACTTATTTAAACGAAGTCTATTATATCCTATAGTTTTATTACTAGGAGGGTAGCTGCTATATCCCTAGAGGGGGTCCTCTCTACTATATTATCTATAATAGGTATAGGGTTAATATAATACCTATATTCTAAGAAAAATAGCAAGAGCCTAGTTATATTACTAACCCTCTTATAAAGCGCTAGCTAAGTAGCGAGTAAGAGCTACCCCTAGTTATTCTATACTTAGGTTATAAACGCCGATAGGATAGCTTATATCTCCTAGTTCTACTTCTTAGTATTACTATTAGTCTATAGGTAGTATATAGTACTTAATAGCCTCCTTATACTAGTAAGGTAGTAGAATTTAGCTAAGAAGTAGCTTATTTAATTAGACCCTTAATTACTAATAATACTCTATAGGAACCTATAGAACTAGAAGTAAGAAGTAAGGAACTAGTAGGTATAAGCTTCTGCCTCTATAATACCTATCTCCTCTAGGATTACTAACTTACCTAGCCTATCTACTATAACTTATAAGTATTAGCTAGTATTATCCTTTATAGGTCGTAAGTTTATAATAAAGTCTATTAAGAGGTCTAAGTATAACTAAGTAGGTACTAGTAGGGGCTCTAGGAAGCCCCTCTTAGCTTACCTCTAGATATATATCCCTCTATAGATACTATAGTTCCTTATAAATCTCTATACTATTTATAATTATCCTAGCTAGTAGAACTTCTAGCCTACTATTTCTAGCGTACTATTATAGCCTAAGTAAGTAGTTATATTTAAGTTATAGCTCTATTAAATAATCTTTATATAGAGCTCCCCTAGTAGGTTATTATTATCCTCCCCGCTAGGTACCTATAGCCTCCCTCTAAATATTAGTCTCCGCTAACTATGAATATTATACTTACTAATTTAAACCTTAGCTTTTATATCTAATAAGAAGCTCTAAAGCTAGTAAGTAACTATATAATATATAGCTTTATATATTATATCCTTTTTTATAATTTCTAGCTATAGCGCCTATAGTTTAGGGTTACTATTAAACACTATAATATCTAGGATATTAGTATAGCCCTTGTAAGAATAGGTATATAGGTAGCAAAAGGGGCGGTAAAACAGCCTGAATAATAGATATTAATAGGCTGAGTAATATGGTGATGAAAGCTGATAAATTTGAGCATAAGGAGGTATTTTTCCTGGAATTAATTGATGGTATTAATGATGTTATTATTGATAATGTTGTTAATAATGTTGTTGTTATTTCTAAGTTACAAATCCTGCCCTCACGAAGTGAGGGGTAAGATATTCTGAAACGTAACTGCAAAGCAGTAGCTTATTACGCAGAAATCGCGCTCGGATCACTATGTGGTCCGTGCGTAACTTCTGTATATTTATAGCTATAAAGCTAAGGATTATAAATATATATATATATATATATATAAGGTTATTGCTATTATTAGAACTTATATAGATTTTTAAAGTATTTATTCCATGAAGGAAATACTTTTATAGTTATTATTTTATGTTTTATAGTTAATAAAGTATTATTAAAGAGATATTATATAGGTATATAACTATATATACTATAGTTATTTATTAAGGTTTTTATAAACCTTATAGGATTATTATAGAATTCTTAAGATATACCTTCGGTATTCTTACATTAACCTTTTAGGTTAAGGAGTTATCTTATATAGTAGCTTTTACCTTGCTAGAAGGTTTAGCGAGGGCGTTTCTAGGCCACGAGAGCCTTAGTAGCCCGTTTAGCTCTAATATAATTAGCCCTAGTATAGCGCGTATCTAACTTTATATAGTAATATTTAGAGGGTTTGCTTGCGAGTAGTAGGAACGTATAGGGTTCCTATATTATTTTCCTTAACTAGTAGAGGGTATAGGTTAAAATACTTATATAGTATTTCCCGAATTATACCTGCGAACTAGGTGAATTTATTATAGTCTTTTTGCGAAGGGGCTGCGGCGTAATTCCGAGCTTAATAAACCCTAGGAAGCTCTAGACCCCCTTTAGGGAGGTAAGGGGTAATTACTTAATAATCGCCTAGAGTTTCTTAGGATTATAAGAGAGACTCTCTCCTATTATTATAATAAACCCTATATACTTAACCCTCTTAACTAAGAACTTATACTTTATAAGGTTAAGGTTTAGGCCTATATCTACTAGCCTCTAGAGGACCTCCTAGACCTTCTTCTTATAGTCTTCTCTTATTCTATTAGAGTAAATTAATATATTATTTATATAAATAGTAATAAAACTATTAAAGAAGTCCTATAAGGTGCTATTAATATATTACTAGAAGCTAGTAGGGGTGCTAGTTAGGTTAAATAAGTAAACTACTTACTTAAATAACTTATACTAAGTATAGAATATAGTTCTCTCTTAGTATTTCTCTACTACCCTTAACTTATAGAAAGCTATTACTATATCTAGCTTAGTATACTACTTAGCTATACTTACCTAGTATAATATCTTAGAGACTAATAAGAGGGGGTAGTAGTCTTTCTTTATAATTATATTAAGAGCCCTATAGTTAATATAGAAGCGAATTCCCCTACCTAGCTTCCTTATAAAGAGTACTAGTACCCTAGTAAGTAAGCTACTAGCTTTAATAAACCCCTTATTTAGGAGGTCTTATAGGGTCTTTTTTAGTACTAGTAGCTCTTCTCTTAATATATTATAGAGGGGGCCCTAGGGGAGTAATAGCTCCCTCCTATCTAGTCCTAATATAAGGTTAATCTAGTAGTTTACTCCTAGTTACCTAGGGGGTAATAAGTAAGCTTTATTAGGGTTAAATAGGTTAAGAAACTCCCTTAAGACCTAGTTTAGTAAATAATATTATTAATCCTCTTTTAGTCTTAAGTTTAAAGCTTTCTTAATATTAGATAAGCTAATAGCTTATATTAATACCTCTTTAGTACCCTCCTAGTACTTACCCTATTATCTTACTAGGTATTAGTAGATTATAGAGAATAAGAGTATATTAAGGAACCTTATAGCCCTTATTTCCTTTATAAGAGGAGTTTCTTCTTAGTCCTTTAAGTATAGCCTAACTTATCCCCTCCTATAATATACTTAGTAAGCTATAGTATTATAAATAACTTAGCTCTATTCTATCTAAGGGCGCCCTAAGAGGATATTAAGGTCTAGGCTATTAACTATATATATAAAGATATACTAAGTATAGCTACTTATTTCTAGGTTAAACGCTACTATACCTAATATATTACCTAGTAATAGTTTACTAAGTATATACCCTCTTATAAGTTTATATCTCTTCTTAATATATAAAAAGTAGAGGTATAAGGCTAGGAAAAGGTTAATTATTATATAGGTATTACTCCTAGTATCTACTAGGGTATAAGCTAGATATCCTCTATTAACTCTAACTTAAATAATAATAAGCTTATTATTAGCTAGTTATTCCTATTTATATTTTTTCTAACTTAATATCTCCTCCTTAGTAAGCTCTAGGGCTTAATTTCGCTCTAGAGTTAGTCTTTTCCTAACTCCTTATCTTCTTTTAAGGAGTTAATTATTACTTAGTAGTTATTTATAACCTTATAATATATTATTTCTTCTTTTAAGGTCTTTATCTTTATAACCCTAAGTAGCTAGTCCTCCTTATTAGGGTAATACTAAGTAATATAACCTCTAGCTCTATAAGTATAATAAGTATAGGGGTCCCTTATACCCTTCTAAAGTTATTAGTATTATACTAGGGAGATACCTAAGGAGGATCTAGAGTTTTAATAGTTATAGCGTCTTACTTCTTTAACTTATAAGATATATATAGCTCTAGTTATATAAGTATCCCCCTTAGTATCCTTAGTAGTAGGTCTCTAGTAAGTTACTAAGTAATTATTAGTAACCTTCTAGCGCTCTATTTTCTATATAATACTCTAGACCTTTAAGAGCTAGCTATTATAATTAGCTAGTAAGTTAATAGTAATTAGCTAGTCCCTTAGCCTAGGGGTAAAGGAGGCCTTTAGAAATAAGATCTAGACTTAGCTAGGCTAGTTTATATTACTTATATTAGCTAGTATCTATTTAAATCTTAATAAGAAGGTTACTAGGGATTTATTCTCTTTCTACTAGAGGGTTTATAATTAGGCTATAGCTTATAACTAGATATTTAAGTCCTTATATATCTAGTCTAAGTAGGCTATAAAATCCTTAGGGTTATATTTCCCCCTGCCCCCCCTAGCTCTATAGAAAGTAGAGATTACTTATTAAGCTATAGTATTTAAATAGGAGTTAATAAGGTACTATACCTCTATATCTATAGTATAGAACGCCCTATCTATAGTAATCTTATACCTTATTTATTATACCTAGGTAGTATATTCCTTCTACTTACTTAAAAACTTTAGGGGTAGGGGTAGTAGCTTCTAGCATACTATACTAAGTATTACTAAGACCTTACTAGTAGTACTTATAAGGGTCTGCATAGCTACGCGTTAGCTATTTCCCTACTTAACCTCCTATAACTATTACTAGAGGGACTCTAATACTACTATTAAATTAGCTTATAATAGCTTATCTCGAGTTTTAGCTATATTACTATTAACTATCTTACTAACTAGTAGGGAGTAGCGCTCTACTTATTATTATTATTATTATAGTAATAAGCTTAAATATATAAGGGGTTAGACCTAAGTTTATTTAATAAGAGGTCGCTATAATACTATTTATTTAAGCTAAAGAGGAAAAGGGGAAGCTTTCCTCTCTAGTAGAGATTTCGCTAGTCTATAGGGAATAACTAGGTAAGCCCTAGGTAGGCCCTAGGTAGCTCCTTAAGGTAGTAAACCTAGGTAGAAGCCTAGGTAAGCTTAACCTGGGCGTAGCCTGTAATAATAAGTACCTATTATAGAACTAGTTAGTATATAAGTATATAGAGTTTATCTACTATTATAGTACTAAAGGATATATAATATATTCTTAGTTGCCTTACTAGAGCTATAGGATAATTACTAAATAAGTAGTAAGGGCTTACCTATATACCTAGAGCTTAAGGATAAGCTAGAGGAATAGGAGGTAGAAGGGATTATTATATAGCAGGTTATTAGCAATAATATATAATACTTACTTAAGTAGGTAGGATAGCCTATAGAATATAATATATAGGAGCCTATAGAGAACTTAGTAAATACGTAAGAGGCTATTTATAAGTTTAATAGATAATATAAGAGGGCTTATAAGAAGTAGGATAACTAGTTACTAAAACTTTTATAATAGGTTAGTAATTATAAACTATAAAACTATAAAATAGAACTTAAATTAGAAGTAAAATATTAATTAAATTAAGTAGCGAATTATTACTAATGTTATAGTAAAAAGGGGTATTATCTTATAAAAGGGGAAAAGAGCTAACTATTGAATTAGTTATTAATTTCTTAGGATAGTTATAGGGGCGATAATTATAACTACTACGACTACGAGTAGCACTACTATAATTACTATAGCAACTAGTTACTAAACTAGCGCTATTAGTATCCCTACTATTACTACCTATAGGCTAACTACTAGCTAACTTACTACTAGCGCTATTACCCGACTCGCTACTAGAACTATTACTATTAGAGATAGTAATAGTAATCTTAGCTCTCTTAGTTTTTTTTACTAACTCTTTACTATTACTTTAGCTATACTTAGTAGGGGTTTAGAGGTAGGAAGCGTAGGAGATAAGGCGAGTACTAGTAATAGTAATAAAGTAGGAGGGGATATTATTAGTAGTATACTTAGTAAGGTTTTCTTAAAGCTCCTTATAAAACCTAGGGAAAAAAGCGATATTACGCTCGTAGGTATATATAGGGACTAGCTTTATTAAAGGGTTATTAAGGAGGTAGTTAATCTCGTTATAGAGGTAGTTAATAGGACTATTATTATAAATATATAGTAACTAGGCAGCGTTTAGGCGCTAAAGAATATTAATAGTATTATAAAGGGTATTAACTTAAAAGCTAATAGTTAGTAGGATATAATTAGCAAAGGAATAGTAAGTAATAGCCTATATAAACTAGGATATCGAGCGCGAGGTGCTTATAGATAGAGGCGAGCTCCTAGAGCTAAAGCTACTATATATCATAGCTACTACTACTAGTAGTAAGATTATAGATAAGCTTAGTAATATGCTTCTATATTATTAAATAGTTACTAAGCATAGCTAAAATATAATAATAATAAAGAGGGGTTAGGATATTATTATGCTATTAGATCTAGATCTAGTAGAATATATTCTAAGTTATCTAGGCTATGCCCTAAAGCTTCTAAGGGACCTATAAAATATTAAGATATAGCGACCTATTAGCGAATTAGTAGAGACTTATAGTAGCGTATTTCTTCTTATTAAAGTTATAATAGATATACTTCTATACGTACTTACTATATATATAGCGAAGGTAGATAATATCCTAATATATTTTATAAAGATAGCTAAGGTAAGGATAGCTATTATTAGTATTACTAGTAAGATCGCTAGAAAGAATCCCAGGATTATAGAGGTATTCTATAAGAACTACGCCTATATATATAATATAAGATATTATAGAGAGTAATTAGCGAGAGGCTAGAAAGGGAGATAAGTAAGATTAGAAGAGAAAAAAGGAAAAGGGAGAAAAGCTTAATAATTATAATAAAGGCTTATAAAATAGGCGCTAAAATAGGAGAGGTAGCTAGATTAAAAAACATTATAAAGAGGAGAAATTCTAACTAAGTTAGAGACCTTAAAAAGAAGACGCCTTTTTATATTTTAAGTTACTAAGTAATAAGGCTAAATAATTACTAGGTATATACTACTAAATAGTTATATAACTATTAACAACTAATTAAAAAATAATAATAATAACTAAAATTTAAAAATACCTATAACGCGCTAGGAAAACAAAAATATATTATTCGCTATAACTACTTAGATCTAGTATAGAGGGTAAGAGTAAATAATATAATAAAAGCGTAGAGATGCTACCCTATAGTTAGTAATAATATCTAGAATAGTATAGAGCTATATTACCCTACTAGTACACCTTAGGGACTAAGGCTTTAGAGGGGGGGGTAATTATAAGGAATAATAGCGGGTATAGGGTATAGAGCTATACTATTAGTAAAACGTTAGCGAATTAGCAGTGAATATGCGTACCCTTAAGAAAGCTCTATAAGCTAGAGACTTAGAAGGTTAAGCAATAGTTTAATATAACTACGTATACCTACGTTTTAGCATTCTAGCCCTTCCTAGTTTAGGCCTATAGCTATACTCTTATAAATATAATATTCTAGTAGGGAGATAATTAAGAATAAGCCTTCTTATAGCTTAAGTAGCTTTTTAATACCTAGCTAGTACTTTACTAGTTTAGTCTAGAAAATAAGATTATTATTAAAACTAATTATTTAGGATTCGTACTAAGAGGGGTATTCTTATAAGTTAACCTAGAGGATACCTAGTATCTTAGAGCGTTCTACTTATAGAAGCTCTTACTTATAGAGTATAACTACTCTATTTATAATAAGGAGCTCCTAGTAGTCCTTTCCTACCTATATATATAGAGGGTAGAGCTATATAATATAACTACTTTTAAGATACTAACTAATTACTAAGAGCTTAAATACTTTATAAAGAAATAGCGCTTTATAGAGCGCTAGAGCTAGTAAGTAGAGGAGCTATCCTAGTATAATTTTACTATTAAATATTACCCTAATAAGGAAATAATAACCCCTAATACCCTCTCTTAGAGAGAGTAGAATATACTAAACGGGTAGGATAATAAGTAGAAGTAAGAGAGGGTCTTATAGCTAATACTAGACTATGCCTACCCCCGCGGGGACCCTATAGTTAGCCCCCTAGTAAGGAGAAGTTAGAAGGGCTATATTAATATCCTAGATACTATAGTCTTTAATAGTAACCCTAAAATATAAGCGCTATAGCTAGAAACTATAAAGAAGGATATAATATATAAAGCTATATACTATATAGTTACTTATTAGCTTTAGAGCTTCCTACTAGATATAAAAGCTAAGGTCTAAATTAGTAAGTATAATATTAATAATTAGGGGAGACTTATATTTAGGGGGAGGCTATAGGTACCTAGCGGGGAGGATAATAATAACTTACTAGGGGAGCTCTATATAAAGATTATTTAATAGAGCTATAACTTAAATATAATTACCTACTTAAGCTATAATAGTATATTAGAAATAATAAGCTAGTAGTTCTATTAGCTAGGATAATTATAAATAGTATAGAGATTTATAAGGAATTATAATATCTATAGAGGGATATATATCTAGAAGTAAGCTAAGAGGGGTTTCCTAAAGCCCCTACTAGTACCTACTTAGTTATACTTAGACCTCTTAATAGACTTTATTATAAACTTATTACTTATAAAGGATAATACTAGCTAATACTTATAAGTTATAGTAAATAGGCTAGGTAAGTTAGTAATATTAGAGGAGGTAGGTACTATAGAAGTAGAAGCTTATACCTAGTAGTTCCTTACCTCCTACTTCTAGTTCTATAGGTTCTTATATAATATTATTAGTAATTAAGGGTCTAACTAGGTAAGCTACTTCTAGGCTAAATTCTACTACTTTACTAATATAAGGAGGCTATTAAATACTATATACTACTTATAGACTAATAATAATACTAAGAGGTAGAACTAGGAGATATAAGCTATCTTATAAGTACTTATAACCTAGGTATAGGATAACTAGGGGTAGCTCCTACCTACTACCTAGCTAGTACTCTATAATAAGGTTAATAATATAACTAGGCTCTTACTATTCTTCTTAGAATATAAGTACTATACTAACCCTATACTTATAGTAGATAATATACTAAAAGAAGCCCCCTCTAGGGATATAGTAGCTACCCTCCTAGTAATAAGACTATAGGAGGTAGTAGACTTTATCTAAGTAAGTATTATAACTACCTAATAGTATAGCGAGGAGAATATAAACTAGTATAGGATACTTATAGAGGAGTACTAGGTAGGTAATAAGGTTTAGCTTTTAATAGCTAATTATAAAAGCCCTAGGCTTAGTAAGAAGTTATTATAGTTATATTATAAATATACTATAGTTAGAGTCCTAAGCCTATATATCGTTAAGTTAGATATCCCTAGTAATATCTACCTAAGGTTCTATATAAACCTCCTCTAGAGGGTACTAGAGGACCCCTTACTTATATAGATAAAGATAGACCCCTAGCTATTACTAATTATAGCTAATAATAGCTGTAAGAATAGGTATATAGGTAGCAAAAGGGGCGGTAAAACAGCCTGAATAATAGATATTAATAGGCTGAGTAATATGGTGATGAAAGCTGATAAATTTAAGCATAAGGAGGTATTTTTCCCGGAATTAATTAATGGTATTGATGATGTTATTATTGATGTTATTGTTGATATTATTTCTAAGTTATAAATCCTGCCCTTACGAAGTGAGGGGTAAGATATTCTGAAACATAACTGCAAAGCAGTAGCTTATTAAGCAGAAATCGCGCTCGGATCACTATGTAGTCCGTGCGTAACTTCTGTATATTCATAACTATAAAGCTAAGGATTATAAATATATATATATATATAAGGTTATTGCTATTATTAGAATTTATATAGATTTTTAAAGTATTTATTCCATGAAGGAAATACCTTTATAGTTATTATTTATGTTTTATAGTTATTAAAGTATTATTAAA
>JAVHLU010002151.1:0-20978 GCA_036785755.1 Colletotrichum ledebouriae
CTTACTAATCTCCTTATAAGACGTCCTACTATTATAGTAATAACTCCCTATTTAACTAGAGCGCCTAAGTTTATTAGTACTAATATCTCTAACTTTATTACTAACTATAAGAGCCTTTTAAAGCTTTACTATAAGACTAATAATAATATAAAGAATAAGGTCTATATATATAGCTCTAATACCTATTAAGATATAGTAAAATCTTATATTAGTAAAGCTAAGATCTAAAAAGAAGCTAAGGAGAAACTTCTATACTAGTTTGGATTTATAGACCTAAAGTCTTATTAGGACCCTAATAAGGACCTTTAGAACCTAGTTATAGGATCTCGTATTAAGGATAATAACCCTTCCTAGGTTATAGCATTAATTACTACTATTTAATAGCTTTAATAGAGAGCTATCTAGTATAGGGACCTAGAACTTACTAATACTAAGCTTAATTATATTACTTATTACTACTTTTTAGAGAGAGCTATAAGAGCTATAGCTTAAAGCCTTAGCTACTAGCTTATTAAGGTTATTTTAAAGTAGTAAGTTATAGTAGAAGACGCCCTAATTAAATAGTTTACTACCCGCTAGGAACTTTAGTAGTTATCTAGCTTTATTAAGCTTAAACTAATAATAACGCTTTAAATCCCTATAAAGATAATTCTAATAAGGTAGAGGGCTAAAACTAAGGAACCCTCTATAGCCTAGACTACTAGCTTAATTATTAACTCTCTTATAGAGAACTTTAGGACCCTAAATATTAATAGGGCTAATTATAAGATAGATATCTTAACTCTTATTAAGAGAGTTACTAGCTAAGGAGATAATACTTTTAATTTAAATATTATAAAAGCTACTAAACCTTATAAATAATAATCTTAGGACTATTTATAGACTTAATACTAATAATAATAGTACTTTTACTTATAAGCTAGATATAGGGACTACTAAGGAGGATACTAGTAATACTAGGGATTTAGAAGGGGTAGAGTAAGAGGAGGCTATAGAGGCTTCTAGTAAAATAGACTACTATAGTATATACCTTTCTAGGCTATAAGGGCTTACTAGTTTTATAATACTATTAACTATATCGTTATTAGCTACGTTAAGTATCTCGAGGCTAGCTAGAATAAGGTCTACTACTATATATCGCCCTATTACTTTATTAATACCCTAGATATAAGTACTAAGGTTAAGATAGGTATTATTAATAAAGGCTATAATTATAAATTAACTAATAGCTAGACGATTTTAAAGTATATCCTAATTAACGAGGATACCTTTATATACTATATAGTTATTATAAGTAAGTTAGTAGAAAGTAGTAGCTAAAGCTTCTAGAGGAGGTTACTAGAGTTAATAATTATAATAAGATATACCCTAAACTATCTATTAGCTTTACAAATTTATTAAAAGATACTACTTAATTATATAACTTTATAGATATAACGTTCTTTAGCTTTAAGCTTAAGAACTAATATATTAAGCTAATAGAAGATATTACTACTATAAAAAGAGGGAAAGCTAGGTGTTATTATATAGAACCTTATAATACTCGTTATTACTAAGCTCCTTAGATAGTAGACCTACTTATAATTCGAGACCCTCCTATTTAAATTACCTAAAGAGTTATAGAGCTACTAGATAATAAGGAAGAAGCTAAAGACGCTATACTACTAGATACCCCTAAAGAATAAGTTAAGTAGTAGAAGTAGGATAAATAAGACGAGCTTTAGATTTAATATAGTAATTTATAGACTAGCTATACTCTTACTCTTAAGCTATATAATAAAGGAGTAAATAAGAAGGTAGCTATCTCTAAAGCCTTCTTTCGTTAGAACTAGCCTAATTAGAATAAAATAGTCTATAACGCTACTAAAGCTATAATTACGAAGTATAAGGATAGATATAACTTAAAGGTATAAGAGGTCTTTATTCTTACTAGTATTATACTTCTAGATTAATTTAATAAAATAGGCGCTATAATAGAAGATTAGGAATTAGTATTACTTCTACTACTAAGACGTATTACTATCCTAGACTTTATTATAACCTACTAGTAGATTACTATTACCCTTCGTAGCCCTATAAATATATTAATTGGGGGGATTATTAATAGTAGCTCTACTATTAACCTTATTAGTAAAAGTTATATTAAGCGCCTAGGCTTATAGAGCGAAATAGTTAAGATAAATATAGGGATCTATAGGATTACTAATAAAGAGTAGAGAACCTAATTTATAAGTATAATTATAAATAACGTTTATATTAATAGTAATTAGATTGAGGATATTAGCTTTTTCGTTTTCTCTAAAAATACTTATAATAAGGACCTAGTATTAGGTGCTCCTTTTATCTTAAAGACTTAAATAACGCTAGATTATATATAGAACTAGATTATTAGAGTGCTTTAGTCTAGGAGTATTAAGATTAATATCCTATTATTATTCTATATAGGAGACTTAACTACTCGCTTCTTAGAAATTATTACTAAGATAGACTGCTTTATTTCTTCCTAGTATTAATATACTCTCTTATCTCCTATAGAGGAGGGGAAATAGAGGCTACTACTAGTAGACCTAATATAGTAATAAGCTTAGACTTTATAGGAGATAATTAGTAAGTTAATAATACTAAGGATAAAGAAGAGCTAAATATAATACTAGGAAGTATAAGGGTATACTAGGATATTAAAGTAGTTTAATAAGCTTTTAAAAGCTCTTATAACCTACTAGATAAAAGTAAGTAATAATTAAACCTAGATAAGGAAGTTATTACTATTTTTAAAGAGTTTAGATTAATTTTTAACGAAATCCTAGAGATTATAATCTATAATAAAGTTACCCCTAAGCTTAATAAGATCTATAAAGCAATTATAAGTATAGGGTATATAGTAGGATATAATAGCTATAGTATTAATTATTAATATTATATTCGTAGACCTAAGAAAAGAATATTAAAGAAGAAAATACCTAGGAGGAAGTATAAGTTAGTATATTAGAAAGGTATCGAAGTTATTATAGCTATAGATACTACTTTCTCCTATAATAATTATAAACCTATACTAATAACGCTTATATTACTAATAGAAGATATTAATATAATATATAAGATAAAAGATAAGAAGATTTAGCCTATTAATAATACTATATTAGATAGTTTAACCCTAGATAGAGACCTAGAGTAGAAGTTAAACGTATAGGTAAAAGCTAAGAAAAATATAATACTAGATCCTAGCGCCTTATTTATAAGCTTAGTTATACTAAAGTTTTTAACTATTAAGTAAGGAGTAAGGCTTATAAGAGCTTAATAAGAAGCTATCCTAAAGACTATTGATTATCTATAGCCTAAAGAAAAGAAGCTCCTTTTAGCTATTCTTATTATAAGAGAGAAGGCTTTAGCTTAGGAATTTAAGTATTATAGCTCTATATACCCTTCTATTATACTTCTATAGATAATTTAAATAATATTATATAAGGTATAGTAAGTAAAAGGAATCCTAATATTAAGAAGACTAGAGTAGGATATTATTATAATTCTAAAGGATAGACTAAAGAAGGGAATCCTTAAGTAAAGTTATATAGCTTATTATAATCTATTCTTCCTTATATAAAAGAAAAATAATAAGATAAAGCTTATTAACTTAGTAACTAAGATAAATATAGTTATAATATAAGATATAGTACTACCCCCTTTAGTAAACGATTTTTTAGAAGACTTCGCTATATATTAATTATTATTACTACTAGAATTCTTCTTAGGATATAACTAAGTCCCCTTAGACCCTATAAGTAGAGACTTAATAATATTCATATTACCTATTAGACTACTATATATATATACGTTACCTTAAGGAGTAATAAACTTAGTTACTTAGTTTATATAGGTTATAATTAGAATCCTATATAACCTTATCCCTAGCTATTATAAGGCCTTCCTTAATAATATCGCTATTAAAGGACTAACTTCACGATATAATAAAGAAGAGATTAAGTCTTACCTAGGGATTTATAGATTTATTTTAGAATACTTATAAAATATTAATAAGGTCCTAGTTAATTTAGAGCTAATAGAGTATATAGTAGTAGTAGTTAAATTATAATAAGCCTAGGAAGTAATAATAATTATTAGCTATATTTATAATACTAATAGGCGTTATCTAGAGGAAGCGAAGATAGTTAAGATCTATAAATAGGCTATTTATACTAATTTAATAGAGTTAAGGGCTTTCCTTAGGATTATTTGAGCTCGGAATTACGCCGCAGCCCCTTCGTAAAAAGACTATAATAAATTCACCTAGTTCGCAGGCATAATTCGGGAAATACTATATAGGCATTTTAACTTATACCCTCTACTAGTTAAGCAAAATAATATAGGAACTCTATACGTTCCTACTACTTGTAAATAAACCCTCTAAATATTACTATATAAAGTTAGACGCGCGCTATACTAGGGCTAATTATATTAGAGCTAAACGGGGTATTAAGGCTCTTATAGCCTAGAAACGCCCTCGCTAAACCTTCTAGTAAGGTAAAAGCTACTATATAAGATAACTTCTTAACTTAAAAGGTCGACCTTCTAGTAAGGTATTAAAAGTAAACGCTACTATATAAGAGGTAACTCCTTAACTAAAGAGGTCTTTCCTAAGAGGTTCTTATAGCTAGAAGTATAAGAAGCTCTATAAGTAGGGCCTTATATCTCTCCCTCTTCCTTATCTCTTAACTATATTAGTACTAAACCTTATATATAAAAACGCTAAGCTTATGCGAGGTATACCCTTTAATACTAATAACGCGCAAGAGCTTGCTAGAGAGTTTAGTATTAATATAATTAATAAAACCTACTCCTTCTTTAACTACTTTATTATATATAGAGAGTATATTATTAATATAGCCCTTAAGAGGGCTCTTATTAATACCCCTAGAGGGGATACTTATTATTATATTATAGCTAAGTAAGTAGACTTAGTAGTAGAAGCTAGGCGGGTTATTATATACCCTATAGAGTAGCCCTTTTTCGAGTAAGTCCTCTATACTATTAAGGTAGAGGTAGCCTAGGCCCCTTAGGGGTTAGTGAGTATAGCTTGCGCCGACTGCTTTAATATAGAGAGAGCGTTGCTAACAATAGTATAGCTAGCGGACGAAGCGGTAATAGAGGTAGTATTAGCAGCGTAGGTAGTATACGAGAGGAAAAGTTAATAGTTTTATAGTTTAAATAATTAAAAACTACGTTATTATCGATATAAAGTTAAAGATCGTGAGGCTATCTAGTATAACAGGCACGTATAAGTACGGCTATAGTTAGGAAAGGATTATATAACTAAAGGCTATGTATTGTTAGGAGGCGCGGAGTTAGAAGGTCTATTGCACTTAAGCAGGTAAAATCACTATGCAGTGGCTAGAGGCCTCCTTAGGATTATAACATTCTATAGATCCTAGGTAAAGGATTACTCTACTATTATAAAGCTACTTACTAGCTTACTTAAGAAGGATACCTTATTTAGCTAAGAGGAGAAGTAATAGATAGCTATAGATACCTTAAAGGCGATACTTATAAGGGCTCTAATCCTTATTACTATAAACTATAGCCCTAAAGGAGGAGATATCTACCTTATAGTTAATACTAGTAATATAAAATAGGGTAGAGTCCTAGGATAATTTATTAATAACTAGCGCGTAGTTTCTCGCTTTAAGAGTAGTACTTAGTTAGAACTAGAGCTATTATATAACGCTAGGAAGAAGGAATTATATAGTATTCTATGGGCTTTTAAGAGGGTATATAACTATTTATATAAATAATACTTTATACTAGAGATAGACGCTTAGATATTAGTTATATAACTTAATAGAGTAGCTATAGACCTCCTAGGAGCCCTTATTATTCGCTAGATTATATAGATTTAAATATTTAACTTTAAAGTATAATATATCTATAATATTTAGAATATAATAGTAAATAGCTTATTATAAAAACCCTAGAGACCTTCTAATACTATTAATAAAGAAGCTAAGGGGGAAATTAACTCTTAAATCGATTTATAGATCTTCTTTATAAATATAGAAGCTAGTTCCTTCTTTAATTAAGCTTAATATTATAGTAATAAGTAATATATAGAAGAGGTCTTAGTATAAAGTATAGAGGTTATTAGTAATATAATAAATATCCTAGATATACTTCTTAATAATTTATAGACTTATTTAGTACGTTCTTAATAAATCGCTTACTATTTAATAATATAGAGACGCCCTCTAGGAATTTAACTAGTAAGGTATTATAACTTAAAAACTAGAGCATTAGATTATTATATTTAGAACTACTTACTTTTTACTAGACTAACGAATTAAAAGCTAATACTATAACGAGTTATTAATAATCCTAACTAGTAGAAGAAGCTAATTATAAAGGTATATAGAGAGAGTAGTTATTAAGGTAAGTAAGCTATAGCTAGAAGACTATCTAATTACTATATCTAGGCTAGTATATATATAGAAATTAGCAAATCCCTAAAAAGTTACCCTAATTACTAAAAGAGGAGAGCTTAATATATAGATAATATAAGGACCTATAGCTCCCTAAAGGGACTACCTTTTACTAGGATCTTATTAGATATATAGAGAGTAGGTAAGTAATACCTTATTAAAATAAGGGATCTACTAATAGGATAGCTTAAAGCCTACTAGCTTAAGAGAGTAACTTTAGCTAAGATCGCTAAGTTTATTTAAGAAGAGATCGTCTACTACTACGGATTATATAGCAAACTTATTATTAATAGAGGGCTAGAAAATAAGGATACTATTATTAAATTTAATAAGAAATATAGTATAAGGAGGAAAGTAATATCTATATATAACCTAAGAGCTAATAGAGTAGTTAAGACTAGTATTAGCTAATTACTTATATATTATTAATATAGACCGGAGGATAAAGGGATGTCGACCCTTAACTATACCTTCCCGCTACCCTATTTATAGACTAATCGAGTATTTATACTTTAACTAGCTTTAGCCCTTTCTACTTATTATATAGGTTTAAGCTTATTACTCCTATTAAGACCCTAACGCTAACCTAGAGGGTTCTTAATTAGGATTTAGTAATAATAAAGGAAGAGGAGGTTTAAATATATCTATAAGCCTTCCTATAACTTAATAAGGATAGAAAATAAGCTAAAAAATAATTAATAGTTAATATAAGAAAACTATAGAATACTATAATAATTAATATAAGAGGATTATAAGGAAGGAGAGGCTAGAGATAGGTAATTTAGTACTAATATTTAATATTAAGGGTTCTATTAATAAGTTATTTATTAAAAAGCTTAACTACTAATAGCAAGATCCCTTCTATATCCTATTATAAGCTCTAAACGCTCTATTATATTAATTAGTAATATTAGTAAGTAATAAGGTTATTAGAAAAACGTTTAGTAGGAATCGACTTTATAAATTTATTTAAGCTCCTAAAGGGTATTAGGAACTAAGTAATTTAGATATTAGATCTAATTTATAAAGAAACCTAGTAAAAGTCTTCCTAGCGCTAGGGAATAAAGAGTATAATAATTATATACCTAAGAAAGAAGAAGATGAACCTATAGTACCTAGGGAAAGTAATTAGGAGAAAGAGGTAGATTTATTATAATTAATAGTATAATTAAAGTAGTATTTAAAGGATTTAGAGAAAGTAATTAAAGCTTTAAAAGCTAAATAATAACTAGTTATTAAGATTCCTAAGATAATAAAGGAGAAAGAGAAGGAGCATATAAAGATAGAAGATCTAGGGGATATATAAGGTTTCTTTTATTATGACTTATTTTAATTAATAATTTATAGACCTATTCTTATTTTCCCTTCTTTTTATTTCTTAATTTAAAAGTTTAAGATTCTAGAGATAATATTCCTAAACTTTAGGGATAAGAGTAAGAGATAGTATTAGTAACTCCCTACTTATTTAAAGTATACCTCCTTGCTACTATTTAATATAATAATAGCTTAAGTAACTTTAATATCTATTAGTAGTTATAATAGGGTAATTAAGCCTAGGAAAGTATAAGATCCTTAACCTCCTAGTAATAATACTAAAGCTACCCCTCCTCGCTAAATAAATATAAGATTAATAACCTAAAGATAAGAGAGAAGAAGAGAAGGGGAAAGAGGGTATTAAAATCGTAGTTATTAAGCCCCTAGGGGGGATATTAGTAGACCCTTCTTACCCCCCCCCCCCCCCCCTTTTTTTCCTAGAAAAGATTATTACTAATATTAGATTACTTTCTACTAAAGAGAAAGAGAAGGATACTTATAAAAAGGATTATATTAATTTTATACCTAGATATACTTTAACCTTAGCTTTATAAACCTATTTATATAATTATTCGCCTCAATTTCTTATTATTAAAACCTAACTAGCTTCTTATTCTCTTCTTCTTTTCTCCCCCCTATATACTGTATAAATATATCTAGAAACCCTATTTTCTTACCTTAATTCGCAACGTATAGCCCTAAGTAGTCTGCGATTTCTATAAGGTTAAACTCTAGAGGTAGCTCTATTATAAAAGGGTAATAGGAGTATATAAACCTAGCTTTAGGGTAATATTCCTAGGCCTATTAATAGTATTTATTATAAAGGAGCGAGAAGTTAAACTTAGCTATAGCTATAACTATAGTATCTACTAGAATTTAGGACTATAGGATCTCCTTAATACTATTAAACTCTCTACTCCTCCTTATCTTATTATTATACTTAATTCTATACTTATAGCGCTTATAAATACTTAGATTATTATATAAGTAACTCTCTTAAGTTTTATAGAAGAAGTAGTTAATATAAGGAGTACTTAGTATAGAGATATACTTAAAGTATAGTTTATAGATATAAATACTTAACGTAAGGTTCTTAGTAGTATAAGCCTGCTCTTTATAATAAATATAGGGTACTACGTTATAACTACCTTAGGATTAAGTAAATAAGCTATATATAGCTATTACGCGCTAAAAGACCTTTATTTCCTATAATCTAGTGAGGAATATAGTAGAAATATAGATAGAAACTTAATAGTAGAAGTCTCTAGACCCCTTAGTTACTCTAAATATTTATTCGAAGTCCTATTTACTAAGATAAGCCTTCTAAAAAGCTAGCCTTATTACCTTAGTAGTCTTATTAGAGAATATCTATAGTATAAAGGTTACCTCTAAGTATTTATTACTAGGGATATTAAATTAAAGCTAAATAAGGCTTATAGCTACTTAAGAATTATAATTATTAGCTAGAGGGTATAGGGATATTAAAAAGAAGGGAAGGAATACCTAAAGTTAGTTATTAAAATACTAGATAAAAAGAGGTATATTATTTTTCTTTATTTTAAGTATAGGGATATTAGAACTAAGGACCTAAAGGGTTATTACTAATAAGAGATAATAAGAGCGAGGTTAATTAGTATTTTTAATACCTAAGATAAGGAAGTTATAATTAGCTATAATAAGAAGATATAGTTTATAGATATAAGAAAGAAAGTATAAAGGGGTTAAATAAAGATTAAAATAGCTAGGTAAAAGTAGTTATTATAAGAGGAGAAGTTAATAATAGAGGATAGAGGAGGATATTTATTTAATTTATAACTAAGCTACTTATTTTAAGTTCGGAATGACGCCGCAGCCCCTTCGCATAAAGACTATAATAAATTCACCTAGTTCGTAGGCATAATTCGGGAAATATTATATAGGTATTTTAACCTATACCCTCTACTAGTTAAAGAAAATAATATAGGAACCCTATACGTTCCTATTACTTATAAGCAAACCCTTATATAAAGTTAGATATGCGCTATACTAGGGCTAATTATATTAGAGCTAAATAGGCTACTAAGGCTCTTATAGCCTAGAAACGCCCTTACTAAACCTTCTAGTAAGGTAAAAGCTACTATATAAGATAACTTCTTAACCTAAAAGGTCGACCTTTTAGCAAGGTACTAAAGGTATTATAAACGCTACTATACGAGAGGTAACTCCTTAACTAAAGAGGTCTTTCCTAAGAGGTTCTTATAGCTAGAAGCATAAGAAGCTCTATAAGCAGGGCCTTATACCTCTCCTTCTTCCTTATCCTTATTCTTTAACTATATTAGCACTAAACCCCGTATATAAATATACTAAGCCCGAGCGAGGCATACCCTTTAGTATAAATAATATAGAGGGGGTTACTAGAGAGTTTAGTCTTAATATAATTAATAAAACCTACTCTTTTATTAACTACTCTACTATATATAGAGAGCATATCATTAGTATAACCCTTAAGAGGGCTTACCTTAATACCCCTATAGGGGACTCTATAAGGCGTAATAGTATTAGAGCTAAGTAAGTAAACTTAGTAGTAGAAGTTTAGCGGGTTATTATATACCCTATAGAGTAGCCCTTCTTCGAGCAGGTCCTCTATATTACTAAGGTAGAGGTAGCCTAGGCAGCCTAGGCCTATTAGGGGAATATTAGTAAGTATAGCTTACGCTAACTAATAGAGAGAGTATTACTAATAATAGTATAGCTACGAAGGCGTTAGCGAACCTAATCGAATAAGAGGACTATAAAGATAGTAATAACTTCTAGTAGACAAAGCGGTAATAGAGGCGGTATTAGTAGCGCGGGTAGTACGCGAGAGGAAAAGTTAATAGTTTTATAGTTTAAATAATTAAAAACTATGTTATTATTAATATAAAGTTAAAGATCGTGAGGCTATAGGCACGTATAAGTATAGCTATAGTTAGGAGAGGATCATACAACCGAAGGCTATATATTATTAGGAGGCGCGGAGTTAGAAGGTCTATTGCACTAAAGCAGGTAAAATCACTATGCAGTGGCTAGAGGCCAAGCTACTTATTTTAATAGCTATTACTAATTATTATTTCCTTTATTCTTTCCCTATATATAACTGCTCTAATTTACTATTCTATTTATTATAAGTTTTTTATTCTAAGTTCGTTTTATTTTATTAAAGCTAAGGAGAGTAAGGGAGGAGACTTAATTATTCCTTCTATAGGCTACTAATAAATTACTATATTATTAAAAAAATTAGTAGATATAAAAACGTACTCCTTACCCCTTAAGCCCTCTAGTTTCTCTCTCTCCTATATATATATTATTTACTTTTAAACTTAATTTATTTACTAACTATATAATATTAACTACTACGCTATAGCTCCTCCTTTTCTTTAAATATTACTTCTATTTAGCTCTTTAGTTTATAAATTACTTATACTTTCCCCTTATTAACTTTTCTCTTAATATTTTATAATAAAGAAAGTTATTTTTTATAATAATAAAGCGTTAGATATATAGAACTAAGAGTTAAGATCTTTAAACCTTCTTATCCTTAAAATTAGACTTTTAATAAAGCTTATACTCAATAAACTGGCCTCTGGCCACTACATAGTGATTTTACCTACTTAAGTGCAATAGACCTTCTAACTCCGCGCCTCCTGATAATATATAGCCTTCGGTCACGTAATCCTCTCCTAACCATAGCTGCACTTATACGTGCCCACAGCCTCACGATCTTTAACTTCACATCGACAATGGAGTTATCTCGTATAGTAGCTTTCGCAGCACCTTCAGCACCTTGCTAGAAGGTCGACCTCTTGGGTTAAGGAGTTATCTTATATAGTAGCTTTTACCTTACTAGAAGGTTTAGCGAGGGCGTTACTATAAGAGCCTTAGTAGCCCGTTTAGCTCTAATATAATCAGCCCTAGTATAGCGCGCGTCTAACTTTATAATATTTAGAAGGTTTACTTATAAGTAGTAGGAATATATAGGGTTCCTATATTATTTTCCTTAACTAGTAGAGGGTATAAGTTAAAATACTTATATAGTATTTCCCGAATTATACCTGCAAACTAGGTGAATTTATTATAGTCTTTTTACAAAGGGGCTACGGCGTAATTCCGAGCTCAATACTTAATAAACTAAGTATAAGTAGGTTTTAGGTATAGGGATAAAATAATAGAGATATCCTAGGCTTTAGACCTCTTAATAAGCTTAGTTACTAGCCTTAGCTAATTAAATACAGTACGCGCCCTCTGCTTAGGAAGGATAATATCCCTAGTTAGATAGACCCTTTTAATATAGTATTAAAATATATCCTTATTAAGCGTTAGAATAAGACCTTAGAAGTAATAGAGAAAATAATTCGCCCTTTATACTTATAATACGTTATAGCTAGTATATTTAATACTATTAGTATACTTAAAATAGTAACTCTAATATATACTAAGGATATCTTAGTAGTTACTTATTACCTTATAAGGCCTACTAAGCCTAGCTAACTACTCTACTATAAGATAGTTAGAGGTATAGAAGATAATTTTAAAGATAGAGATATAAGGGATATTATAGTTATCTAAATTAAAGCTAAGTCCCTTAATATACTCCTTATTTATCTATAAGCGCTTAAGTCTACTAAGGTAGTTATTATAAGTCTACTAATTAACTTATAAGATAGGAGAAACTAGTTTTATAATAATTAGTAGTTAAGGAGAGGAGCTAAAGGATAACTATAAATTCTAATACTTATTACTAAGAGCTTTCTACTAAGATATAAAGCTAAAGAAGTTTTAATAAGATAGCTATACCTAATAGAACTTTAATATATAGACCCTCTATTATAGGCCTCTAGTCTCTATTTTATTAATTAGCTTAGGTCCTTTATATAAATTAGAAGCCTAATACCTCTAAAGTAGCCTATTAAGATAAGGTATTAAGCTTAGATTAATTATTTATTAAAGGCTTTTACTAATAAAATACCTCCTAAAGAATACTAGATCTAACTAAGGGTAGATAGACTTCTATATAATTAATACTTTAAATTAAGAGATAAAGATATTAAGAAAAGGATAGCTTAAGAAGATATTAAATATTAAATAGCTAAATATACCTCTTAATTTATAAACCTAGAGGTTTCCTCTCTAAATAGAATAAATATTAACCTATTAATACCTAAGGATATTAATTTATAGATTAGTCTAATAGTTCTTATTAATCTAGAAGAGTTAGATAAAGAGGAAGAATTATTAAAGGAACTAAATATCTAGAATATAAAAAGAAGGAATAACTATAAGAAGTAAAAGAGGGATTATAACTTATAATAACTAGCTAACTTTATAAAGTATCGTAACTATACTAGGTCTATAAAACTATCTATATTACCCTATTTAGCCCCTACTACTCTAAGAGATATTATATTTAACCCTATTAATACCTTAGTAATTTTTTATTACTATAAGACCTAAAGGAAACCTTATATTAAATAAAGATAAGCCTATACTAGTAGTTCCTTAGTATATATAATAGAGTTAAGAGTCTATAAATTACTTAATAACCTAATATAGAAGAGGGTTTTCTATTATAACTTTAGCTTAGGTAGAATATTTATTAGACCTTTATAATATATAAGGGAAGCTAATAAGATAAGAGGAGTTAGATAATTTAGAGGTTATAGCTCTTTTTATATTTATAATTAAGGGCTACCCTCGTAATATCTATACCCTAATCTATAAACTAGCTTAATAACTTAGGAAAGAAATTAATAAGGCTTTTATAGAGCTTAAAAGAGTAGAGGCGAAGAATCTTTAGGATAATACTAGGGCTTTCTTTCTACTAAACTATAATAATTATTACTAGGCTATAATCTTTATAAACTAGTTAACTAATTACTACTTCTATTATAACTCTATATAGGACTAGAATAGTAATTAGCGCTTTATTAAGGCTATATAGGACCTTGATATATAATATTATAAGATAAGAGCCCTTTAATAACTCCGAAAGCTCCTATTAATTAATACCTATATAGTTAATTTAGTTTAGTAGAGGGATAGATTTCTATATAGCCTCTAGTATATTAAATAAGCTTAAGCTCTAATTTAAAAAGGATTGCTATCTCTATATTTTAGTAGTATAACCTTAAGCGATAGCGTATTATTCTCTAACTCTAAAATCCCCTTAGTTACTTAATATATATCTATAATTACTATATAGTTTTATAACTTAACTATTAATAGTAGTATAGCTTTATAAGATACCCTATTAAGCTAAGAAGACTTTAAGAAAGTACCTTTCTTCCCTTTACGCTCTCCTACTCCTTTACTAATAAATAGTAATATAATAGACTTTAGAAATAATAATATATTACGCCGTCTCCTATAGCGGATATTCCTTAACCTATTTATAAATTATTAGTATTATCTAGGTCTACTTTATCTAAAACACTAGATAATAAGCTTAAATACCTTAGATATTAGCTTTAGTTATAAGTCTTATAGATACTAAGTTATAGTATAACTATTAAGCTACGCCTAAGAACTATACTTATAGATATATTATTATATCCTAAGAGGCCTAGTCCTTTAAATAAATATAATTATAGCTATATAGATTATATCTAGTAGAGAGTTAACTAATAAGATTAGATTAAGTAGAATACGCCTAAGGGAGCGTATTATTATAACTTCTTATGCTTAGTATAATAAGGCAGGTAGTTTTAGCTATACTAAGGATTAGAGTAGGATAAGAAGTATAATAAAGAGGAAGAGGTAATAAGGCTATTATTAAGATATAACTTACAGTAGAAAATAGTTAAACCTAAGGGACCTTCTTAATAATAAGATCGTTTACCTAGAAGATATTATTAATAGATTAGATCTATAAATAGAGTTTATTTACTATTTCTATAAAGTAGTTTTATTTATTTTTTAAGACTCTCTTTTATAATATTATAAAGAGTCTTAAGAGGATAATTAGAATAGGATAAGATAGACTTAGCTATATAACTTTTAGAAAACTCCCTTAGTATATATACTTATTATAAGAAGACTATAGAGTAGAGCGTAGAGGAGAGGAGTATAGTAGACTTTAGGATTATATATATATTATTATAATTTGTCCCTTAATAATCGTATACCTTATTTTTTAGTATTTTCTTAGCGAATCTACGCCTAATTTAGAGTATCTCTTTTAATTAGATCTACGAATTATTCTATATATCTTTTAAGCCTACTTTTAATATTCTTACCTATTTATAAGTAGAGCTATGTTATTTATTGTCTTTCTAGTTCCTATTGGTTCTAGCCCTTTCCACTAGATATACTATAGCCTAAGATAACGAAGTTATCTACCTACTTATATAACTATATATCTATAGTAATAAGAGGCTAGCGAATACCCTATAAGCTATTTTATAAGTACTTTTAGGTATATAAGTCTATTAATTATATATACTCTAACCTCTTATACTTATATACCTATAGTTATAAGGCCTTTGCTATAATAAAAAAGCCTAACTTAAGTAATATCGCTATAAAAGGCTTATACTACATATATTTGAGCTCGGAATTACGCCGCAGCCCCTTTGCAAAAAGACTATAACAAATTCATCTAGTTCGCAGGTATAATTCGGGAAATACTATATAGGTATTTTAACTTATACCCTCTATTAGTTAAAGAAAATAATATAGGAACCCTATACGTTCCTATTACTCGCAAGTAAACCCTCGTATAAAGTCGGACGCGCGCCGCACCGGGGCTGATTATATCGGAGCCGAACGGGCTACTAAGGCTCTCGTGGCAACGCCCTCTTACTATATATATTTATTAGCTTCCTAGTAGGCTATATATCTAGTACCTCGTTTTATATATAGAACCCGCTATATATAGACGTATTTACTATATATAATATAATATTTAATAAAAAAAAGCTTTTTAATAATACCTTAAAGGGGCTTATTAAGGAGTTCTAATATATAGATCTTATGATAATATAGGAGTGAATTGACTAGCTAATTAGCGAGAGCTCTATATATACCGCTCTAAAGGATACTAATAAGGAAATAGATAAAGTAATTAAATATAATAACTATACTAATAAATATATAGAAAACTTAGGAGCTATAGTATTAAAAAATATAAATATAGTTATATTAATACTACTCTAGAGCCTAGTAACCTAGGCTACTTCTACTACGCTAGAAATAAATAATACTCTTATTTATATAAACGTTTATTTTAAGCTAATAGCCCCTCTAGAGACTGCGCTAGTAGTATTCTTTATAGCTCTATAGAGCGCGCTTATAAATATAAAGGGATATAGGGAAAGATATAACTACCTTTTAAAAAATATAAATAGAAATAGATAATATAAATTATCGCTCTAATACTATTAAGTATTATAAACTTCATTTAAAGCTACCTTTCTAATAAGCTATATTTAGCTATATTAGAAATATAAGACTATATAGTTAGAAGATAGCCCTATAGATTATAATACCTAGACTAATTACTTACTAAGTATTTATATAGAGTAGGATACCTCTAAAACTTTAATAGGAATAAGTTATACTCTTAAAGTAGCTATAGATAAGATAGGCTTATTATAGCGAGTATTTACTATAGCTAAAGAATAAAGGCTAGAGAGTAATAAATATAATAATAGCTACTTAAATAATATAGATAAAATAGCTACTCTATTAGGCTACCCCTAATCTAAGCTACCTCCTTTACTTATATCTTATAATTAATTAATATTATATAATAAGTATATAAAAATATACCTATTTATAAATAAATTCCTAGAGGCTAAGAGATCTTATTTAAAAAGATATAAAGCGTTATAATCCTAGCATAAAGTAATAAGATAGTGGAAAGGGCTAGAACCGATAGGAACCAGAAAGACAATAAATAATATAACTCTACTTATAATTAGGTAAGAATATTAAAAGTAGGCTTAAAAGATATATAGAATAATTTGTAGATCTAATTAAAAGAGATTATCTAAATTAGGCGCGGATTTGCTAAGAAAATGCTAAAAAACGAGGTATAGGATTATTAAGGTACTAATTATAATAATATATATATCTAATACTAAAGTCCGCTACGCTCCTCTCCTCTACGCTCTACTCCATAGTCTTCCTGCAACGGGTCCGTGCGCTAAGGGAGTTTTCCGAAAGTTGCGCAGCCAAGTCCATCTTATCCCATCCCAATAGGAGGCTTATAGTTATTAAATACTTAGCTACTACTAGGTTTATATATATATATAAACCTAATAAATATAGTTAGTTAGTAGCCTCTGGCCACTGCATAGTGATTTTACCTGCTCAAGTGCAATAGACCTTCTAACTCCGCGCCTCCTAATAATACATAGCCTTTAGTCACGTGATCCTTTCCTAACTATAGCTATACTTATACGTGCCTATAGCCTCACGATCTTTAACTTTATATTAATAATAACGTAGTTTTTAATTATTTAAACTATAAAACTATTAACTTTTCCTCTCGCGTACTACCTGCGCTACTAATACTACCTCTATTACTACTTTATCCGCTAGAAGTTATTACTATCTTTATCCTCTTGTTTAATTAGGTTAGCTAACGCCTTCATAGCTATGCTATTATTAGTAACGCTCTCTCTATTAGTTAGCATAAGCTATACTTACTAACATTCCCCTAAGGGGCCTAGGCTACCTCTACCTTAATAGTATAGAGGACCTGCTCGAAGAAGGGCTACTCTATAGGGTATATAATAACTTACCTAGCTTCTACTACTAAGTCTACTTACTTAGTTATAATATAATAGCAAGTATCCCCTCTAGGGGTATTAATAAAAGCCCTCTTAAGGGCTATACTAACGATATACTCTCTATATATAATAGAGTAGTTAAAGAAGGAGCGGGTTTTATTAATTATATTAATACTAAACTCTCTAGCGAGCTCTTATATATTATTAGTATTAAAGGGCGTATCTTATATAGGCTTAGCGTTTTTATACGTAGGGTCTAGTACTAATATAGTTAAGGATTTATTATAGGTTATAGGGATAAGGATAAGGAAGAGGGAGAGGTATAAGGCCTTGCTTATAGCAAAGCTTCTTATGCTTCTAGCTATAAGAACCTCTTAGGAAAGACCTCTTTAGTTAAGGAGTTACCTCTTATATAATAGCATTTACCTTACTAGAAGGTCGACCTTTTAGGTTAAGGAGTTATCTTATATAGTAGCTTTTATAGTACCTTTAGTACCTTGCTAGAAGGTCGACCTTTTAGGTTAAGGAGTTATCTTATATAGTAGCTTTTATAGCACCTTACTAGAAGGTTTAGCGAGGGCGTTGCTACGAGAGCCTTAGTAGCCCGTTCAGCTCTAATATAATTAGCCCTAGTATAACGCGCGTCTAACTTTATATAAGGGTTTGCTTATAAGTAGTAGGAATATATAGGGTTCCTATATTATTTTCCTTAACTAGTAGAGGGTATAAGTTAAAATACTTATATAATATTTCCCGAATTATACCTATAAACTGGGTGAATTTGTTATAGTCTTTTTGCGAAGGGGCTGCGGCGTAATTCCGAACTTAATAGTTAGTTAGTAAAGTTTAAAGCGAGACTTATAATCCGAGGCGACTAATAAGTAAAAGATATATAGGATATATATATAGTAACGCTTATAGGTATATCTTTCTAAGTACTAATAGCTATAGCTACTCGTTTTAATATAGAGCTATTATAATATAACGCTATAAATATATATATTTATATATCTATTAATAAAATAGTATTTATAAGTATACTACTAGGATACTACTATTAAGTTTAGAATTACGCCACGGCCCCTTCGCAAAAAGACTATAATAAATTTACCTAGTTTATAAGTATAATTTAGGAAATATTATATAAGTATTTTAACTTATACCCTCTATTAGCTAAGGAAAATAATATAAGAATCCTATATATTCCTACTACTTATAAGTAAACCCTCCTATAAAGTCAAATACGCGCTATACTAGGGCTAATTATATTAGAGCTAAATAGGCTACTAAGGCTCTCGTAGTAATACCCTCGCTAAACCTTCTAGTAAGGTACTACGAAAGCTACTATATAAGATAACTCCTTAACTTAAAAGGTTAACCTTCTAATAAAATATTCTAAATACTATTATATAAGAGATAACTTTTTATCTAAAGAGGTCTTTCCTAAGACGTTCTTATAGCTAGAAGTATAAGAAGCTCTACTACTATAAGTAAGGCTTTATATCTCTCCCTCTTCCTTATACTTATAACTTATAATAAATCCTTAAAGATATTAGTACTACACCTTATATATAAAAGTACTAAGCCTACGTAAGGTATACCTTTTAATACTAATTATATAAAAAAGCTTACTAGAGAGTTTAGTATTAATATAATTAATACAAACTGCTCCTTTATTAACTACTCTATTATATATAGAGAGCGTATTATTAATATAGCTCTTCTAAGAGCTCTCTTTAATACCCTAGGGGACCTTATAAGGCGTGATAATATTATAACTAAGTAAGCTAACTTAGTAGTAGAAGCTAAGCGGGTTATTATATACCCTATAGAGTAGCCCTTCTTTAAGAAGGTCCTCTATAATATTAAGGTAGAGGCGGCCCAGGCCCCTTATGGGAACGTTAGTAAGTACGGCTTGCGCTAACTGCTTATAGAGAGAGCGATGCTAATAATAGCATAGCTACTAGCGGATAAAGTAGTAATAGAGGCGGTATTAGTAGCGCGGGTAGTGCGCGAGAGGAAAGGTTAATAGTTTTATAGTCTATTAAATAATTAAAAACTATATTATTATTAATATAAAGTTAAAAATCGTGAGGCTATAGGTATATATAAGTATAGCTATAGTTAGGAGAGTTATAATCATATAACCAAAGGCTATATATTATTAGGAGGCGCGGAGTTAGAAGGTCTATTGCACTTAAGCAGGTAAAATCACTATGTAGTAGCCAGAGGCCCTAGGATACTACTATAATAACAAGGCCCTATACCTATAAAAGGCGCTTTATAGACTACCTTACTCGTTATTATTATAATAGAAGTACTTAGAGGCTAGCCTCGCTAAGCTTAATTTTAAACGAGTAGCTAGTAAGAACTACTATTAATAGTATAAGTAAGTAACGTTCTATTTCTATATAGATAACTATATATTAATACTCCCTGAGGAGTATATTAAAAATATAAAAGAGGCTATAAATACCCTCTAGAAGTTTTACTACCTTAAAGGAGGTCGGGACTTATAATAGTTCCTTAGGATTAAAGTACTTTATAATAGAGCTATATATAAACTATAGCTATTATAGTTTATATTTATAAGTAAAGCGCGAAAGCTACTTATATAACGCGCTATAAGTCTTAATATAGATAAATATATATATATATAATTATAATAAAAGATAAACTAGAACTATATAAAAGAGAAGTAGCTCTATAGGAGATTAACTACTACTAACGCTACGTTAGAATAATCCTATATATAGTAATAATGATATAGCCTAATATAATATTTACTACGAGCTACCTTACTAGTTTTAATAATAACCTAGGCCTCGCCTAGTACTATATTACTAATTAAGTCCTCTAATACTTTTACTAAATATAATACCTCTATCTTAAGTATAGCGCTAAGCCTAATAAGAGGGATAATATACTTAAAGTCCCCTTAGATATAAGCTTTATAAATAATATAATTAATTAAAAGAGCTCTTAAGCGCTTATAATAAAGCTATTTAGAGATATAGTTATTTAGAAGGTAAATAAGTAGATAATAGTTATAATACTAATAACTAAAGTAGAGCTACTCGTGCTATCCTAATTTATATATAAAGCCCTCTTTATAAGTTAGTTAATAACTATATTATAACTCTCTTATCTAAGTAACGCTACCCCTAAAGCTACTTTTACTATACTTAATATAATACTAATAACAATCTAAATCTAGTATAATAATTAGTAAACCGTCCGCCTAGATAATATAGAGCTCGTTTCGCTATATATAAGGCTAAGATATATTAATATCTATAACTACTAGCTATAGTAAGAGATTATTAAGCTCGGAATTACGCCGCAGCCCCTTCGCAAAAAGACTATAACAAATTCACCTAGTTTGCAAGCATAATTTAGGAAATACTATATAGGTATTTTAACCTATACCCTCTACTAGTTAAGGAAA